>JXCR01095048.1:43986-72026 GCA_002079205.1 Phalaenopsis hybrid cultivar | reverse complement strand
AAATGTGATCGGATGGTATTAACCTTTAATTTACTCTTCAAATATTTCTAGAACTACCAAAACATAATCTATAGAAATCTCAAACGAGCATATAACAGTATATCACTACCTTGAAGGAAACAATGCAAAAAGAAACTACACTCAGATGATGCCTATCAGAAGTAGTCATTATCCTGTAAACTAAATCCCTCATGTAAGACATATCCATCTAATATTTTCCTTGGAAAAAGTTATTAAGTTCAATAGTAAGTTTTCATGAATTAGTAAACAATTATAATCTTAATAAGCATTAAATTTATATGCAAATGCTATGTTTGAATGACTAAAAGAAATATAGTTCATTACTTTATAAAACTGTAAGCTTTCATTTTAAATTTATCCCTTATTTCAATTTAGGTGTTTACCTTTTTTAACATCTTTAAAAGTCATATCATGATTACCACCATACCCGAATGTATCCTCAAAATTATATACGTAAGAACCCTAAAAAATTTGCACTCAAAGGTACAACATTACCAATTTCTTTATCGTGCACGGGTACATCGCATCCCCAACCAGTATCATTTAGAGATAATCATGTATGACTTAAGCCTTTATATTTCACTTTTTTTAATTACTTCCATTTAAGGTCATTGAAATTATCATTCCCATTTTTCATTTTTCACTTCATTCAGTTTAGAAATTCTTTATTATAAAAATATTCTATGAAGCAATAATGTGATTCTTTATTAAATAACACCTTAATTTAATACATACAAGAATATAATTGCTCGCTTATGTTTTATATGATCTTTGAAATATTTATCCCTTTACTTCACTTTTTCCAGCACAAACAAAATTCGATCTCTCTATCATCCTTTAATTCAACTTTTTGACAAATTGAAATGCTAAATTTAATTCTTAAAAATGTTGATCTGAAAATTTAGGATTGAGGCTAGAAATTATGCTATGAATAAATTGGGTATGGAAGATTTTTTTTGGATTGGGACAAATTAAAACAAAATACTAAAAAATACTAGTGCTTATCGAGCTCTGATACCGGATGATACCGTTCTAGGACTCTAGAACGTATTTTGGAAGCAGATTTTGAGAAGAGGTGGTTATGGAATGATAAGAGGAAGATAATAGGTGAGTTCGAGGACATTTGGATGGGGATAAGCATCGTATGGCGGTTGTCGCGATTCAAAACATCAATCCGATGGAAAATCAACAATGCATGGGTGGGGAGAGGTTTCGCCACTTATTCCTAAGCAAGATACATGTACACCACTTACAAAAGAAAGATGAGACAGCACTTTAGAAAACAAAATTTAGAGAAATGCCTCTCAAATTCAACTACTCAAATTGAAAAGCCAAAACCCTAATATAACATATAAAAAAGTTTGGCAATAGAAAATAACTTAAGTGGAAATAAGTAAATAGGAAATAAAGAAATTGGAAATAAACCAAAAAAGAAGAAAAATGGGTTGGAATAGGAAATCGAATGACCTTGTCCGATCACTCACGATTGTGAGGGACATAGCAGTTAGAAACTGGAATCGCGGAAATCTCATGACGGGATTNATATATATATATATATATATATATATATATATATACATCAATAAACATGTCGTCCTTCCGCTCTGCTACGGTTCCGCCCCATGGCGAACACTAGCGTTTCGTGTTGCTTTCGGCTTCGGGATTTACTCGCGTCGCGTATTCTCGCATCGACTGCTTCCATTCGTGTCGTATCGCGTTTGCTTTTGTGTCTTGTCTGGCGGCAGTGCTGCGGTCGGCCTGCGTCTCGTCTGTGACTGAGCCGCTCGACAGCCTGCGTCTCATCTGCGACAGAGCTGCTCGATCGTCTGCTCGGCTCTGCCTTTGGCGTCTGCGACAGTGCCGCTCGACACCCCTATTCGTGCAGCTTCTCACTATGCTGCAGGTTGGCACTGGCTACGGTAATGGTCTCAGGGATTTCCTACGCTGCCGCCCTCACCGGTGATAACTCCGTCAAACCCTCCTATGCTACAGTGGTTCACAAACGCAACTCTCATTTTCACCTCACAGATAATGTGGTATTCCCGCAGATTTACCATAATTCTATTGAATGAAATGAAAATTGCAATCTCATCAAAAAACTAGAGAAAATGACGGGCAAACCATTAATTTTTTTCTTACGCTGAAATTTCAACTCGTGCAGGAAAATAAAAATTTTTACTAGTTGGAAAGTTCCAATTAGGTTGCTCTAAGATGGAGATCATCAGGAAGGTTTTTGAAGATTTCAAACTAGTTGGGGATTGGTAGGTGGGTCTTTTTGACGGAAGGCATGTTATGATACAGTTGAGCATAGAAGATGATTACACAAGAATTTTTTCAAAGAAATTTATCACAATTGAGGGCAAACATATGAAATTGCTCAAATGGACCCCTAATTTTGATCCCAGTCAACTCCAAATTGCACCTATCTGGTTCTCATTATCTGAACTCAAACTTCATTCTTTGACCTACCTATCTTATATGCAAGTGGGACTATCCTTGGAAAATATTTGCAGGTAGTCTTACCTACAGTTCATTTCTCAAGGCCCTCTATCGCAAGTATTTTGATTGAACGAGATATTACACTACCAGATGTAGAAGAAGTCTGGCTTGGATCTGCTCACAATGGTTATTGGCAAAAAACATTATGTAACAAAAATCATACTACTGCAAGCACTGCAAAGTGTTTGGACACCCGCAGGAGAAATGTTTCAGATTGCACCCACAATTGAGAACCAATAGTCAAAAGTAAGAACACGCTATTAGTGCATCTCATGTGCATGAACGCACTCCCAACACATCTGATGACAGCCAACCTGAGGAGGGAATCACCACAAGACAAGAGCTGGTGTCTGCCCTGGGATCCCCAACGGATAATGTTCGAACTGAAAATCAGGATAGTCCCGCAGCTCCTATTCAGGAAGCATCAGGTGCAGAGGTAACAATTCACACTTCACATACACTTAAACCTATCACGGTGGCAACGAATGTCTTTCCTCCTGTGGTTCTAATATCAGATCAGATCGAGGATCATATAAGCCAGCCTTCAGATGAAAAATGACAGGTTTACACTTCTCGGCGGAAGAAGAAGGTTGGGGGCACACTCCAACTTGAAAATTTAATGGATGATACTTTGGTTACTCCTGACAATGACACGACTCTTCAAAGTTTGTTATCTGGTTCTGCTCCTAAAACTAGAGGAAGAGACATGACTAAACTAGCTCGTCCCTAGCTACTTGTTTTCTGCATGTTTTAAATTTGTTGTACATTTTATTGAGTTTATCTGTAACTTTTTGTTAGGATACTAATGTACTTGTATCGTATGGGTAGGGTGCCTCTTTTGGGATCTTCTCATACAACCTTTATGTATCATTTTCTATTTCAATAAAATCAGCCCTTGGGCTTTTCATAAAATATATATATATACTTCACGCTATGTGACCATGGTGCCGGATGGTTGATACAAGAAGCATCTTGGAGAGAATTTACGGGAAAAACTAATTTAATTCACTGTGCCAAGAAGTTTGCAGTGCATACTTGTGTTTTATGGCACAAGATGCTAAAACAATAGAATCTGGTGTGCTGGAAGAACCTTCTGAATGTTGGGTTCCATNGGTGCAGAGGTAACAATTCACACTTCACATACACTTAAACCTATCACGGTGGCAACGAATGTCTTTCCTCCTGTGGTTCTAATATCAGATCAGATCGAGGATCATATGAGCCAGCCTTCAGATGAAAAATGACAGGTTTACACTTCTCGGCGGAAGAAGAAGGTTGGGGGCACACTCCAACTTGAAAATTTAATGGATGATACTTTGGTTACTCCTGACAATGACACGACTCTTCAAAGTTTGTTATCTGGTTCTGCTCCTAAAACTAGAGGAAGAGACATGACTAAACTAGCTCGTCCCTAGCTACTTGTTTTCTGCATGTTTTAAATTTGTTGTACATTTTATTGAGTTTATCTGTAACTTTTTGTTAGGATACTAATGTACTTGTATCGTATGGGTAGGGTGCCTCTTTTGGGATCTTCTCATACAACCTTTATGTATCATTTTCTATTTCAATAAAATCAGCCCTTGGGCTTTTCATAAAATATATATATATACTTCACGCTATGTGACCATGGTGCCGGATGGTTGATACAAGAAGCATCTTGGAGAGAATTTACGGGAAAAACTAATTTAATTCACTGTGCCAAGAAGTTTGCAGTGCATACTTGTGTTTTATGGCACAAGATGCTAAAACAATAGAATCTGGTGTGCTGGAAGAACCTTCTGAATGTTGGGTTCCATCCCACATCTGCGACACATCATTTTGCTGGCAGATTTTTTTAATCCTGCTAAATTCAGCAAATTTATACTTCTTTTATTGTTTCATTCAAGGTCTAATAAGATGGTGATGATATATACTGCAATTAGACTAGAAGTTTTCATTCCGCTTGATTTTTAAATTATTTTTCATTATGCTGTTGATTTTCTCCTTAACAGGATGTTAGTGCTGCGTTTCTTCCCCAATGTCCGAAGGGACAGTGACCAGTTCAGCTGAGTTCTATCATCAGGTCTTCCTTCCATGAAAAAAATTATTGAATCCAGATTACATCGTTCTTCTATGGTGACATTTCTTTGTACAAAAGTATAATCTTATTCTGTAATATGACTATCTTTTTAACTGTAAATAATGTGTATAGTAAGATGTTTTTTTTTCCATAATCTGCCCAAAAACCGATTTTTCCAAGCTCAGGTCCAAGTAAAAAATGGTGGTCAAGTTCATCTTGGTGATGTATTTCTTAAGTTCATTCTGCTGTGCGTTGGCCAAGGGGCTATTTGATATTGTATTTAGGCAAATTTTATTGAAGCTAAATTTTGGCAATTGATATAAAAAGTCTTTTTGAAAGCTATGTAAATTTTTTTTCAATCTAGATTTCTTTAGTCCAAAATTTAATAGATCCGGACAGTGGGTAGATTTGATTTTAAATGGCAAGTCTCACAAACATTTTGCTTCTTTGCGNGCAAATTTTATTGAAGCTAAATTTTGGCAATTGATATAAAAAGTCTTTTTGAAAGCTATGTAAATTTTTTTTTCAATCTAGATTTCTTTAGTTCAAAATTTAATAGATCCGGACAGTGGTTAGATTTGATTTTAAATGGCAAGTCTCACAAACATTTTGCTTCTTCGCTGCTGGTCTTGTCGGTTGATGCCTTCTCCTGTTAAGTGTCATCTCTCTCTCTCTCTCTCTCTCTCTCTCTCTCTGTATTTTGGTAAAGCAATTTAGTCTTATAATTAATATTAAATAAAAAATTTTCAACTAAATGGAAGATTATTCAATTATAGCAATTTACTAATTAAGTATTGCTTGAGAAATTTAGCTAAATTATACTTTAACTTGTTTAATCAAGGTTGATAAAAGAAAATATAGTAGTATCTGTTAATTATATAAATCCATTAAAATAAAGATTTTTCAGTTTTGACTCGGTTTATGTTTAGCTAACATGCCTATCATGACCAAATCGAGGATTAGAGGGAATTATCTAGTTTTATTTACTCATACGGTTCTATCTTAGATTTGACCAAAATAATTGCTATTGCTTGCAAAAATTTGAATAGTTTTTTAACTTCAAAAAATATTGTACATCCAAACATATGAGTAATTAAAGGACATGATGATCATTTTGAAAAATGTCGAGAAGAAAAAAATTATGAGGCTTTTATTATATGCACCAACGGTAGATACGCTTAAGTGAAAGAAAAGGAGACAAGTTTGTTGAGCATGGCTCAACATAGACATGTTAGATAGGTTTGAGGAGAATAGAACTTGTTAGTATGGTGGGGCATCTAATTTTTCTTATATAACTAACTCAAAGCTTTTATTAGACTCATCCAATCGACCGCACTAGTTTGATTATCCGCTTTGAATCTGATCGGCCATGCTGACCTGATTGACCTTTTTCTCAGACTGATCCGACAGCCCATCCCGATCTCCCGATTTTTTGGGTTTGATCAACTGTACTAATTTGATCACCCGCTTTGAGTCCAATCGACCACGCCAGGTCGATCAGCCACTCTTTTTGATTCGATCGATCGACCCATCTTTTTGGTTCGACTGACCGTCACGACTCGGTCAATCAATCACTTGCATGCTTGTATGTTTTACATCATATCATGTTGCATGTTTATTTGCATGATATGAAAATATTATTTTGACTAGATGTCTACGATATTCCATTATATGTAAAATATGTTTGCTTCATATGCTTTGCCTATGGCATGTTCCGATGTCTCTTGGAGCATCCATGTGTGGGTGTCTCTTCGAGTAGCCCCACTTGTGTTTTGTTGAGCACCCACACTTGCAAGCTTCCTCCCTGCTACGTCACTGTATGCGCGAGGGTAAGCTCCTGCGCACTTTGCTAGGAGGCGACTTATATAAGCTATCCACCCCATTCCTTACGACACTACCTAGAGTGTTGTAGGTATTTCATATTGTATCAAGTATAAGTCATGCTTCTTAGCCCCAGAACACGTATAAGACACAATGTGTGTTCACTTAGGTATGGTGGTAAATTAGGGCAGTCTCTTGAAGAGAGCCATGCCTAAACATGCATGTTGTCTGGTGGGAGGAGCAATGGAAGTGTATGCATGGTAGTATATGAGGGCAGTCTCTTGGAGGGAATCATACCTAAGCATGCACACAGAAACAAGTTTAATAAAGGGAGGAGCAATGTAATGCTTATGTATTAACCCCTTTCTGCAGGTGTCACTTAGCTCCTCCAGCCAGACATGACTCTGACAAGTTACATGTCGATAGATTTTTGCGCTAACATGGTTTCATGCAAGTCAAGTCCTTTTTACTTTTTCCATATGTACTTTTTAGATTCCTAGGAGAGTCTTGTAGTAAAAATAAGATAAGGGCACGATTCCGAGGCATTTGATGCGAGAACCATATTATGAAGGGACCAGAAACAACAAAAATTGTGTCCTGTATCTTAATTATTACATTTGATATTGATGTATAACATTAGGATTGAGAATTTATATGCAATCCTGCCGCTCTTTTTTTTTTTTTAATATGTTACCGACCCAGCGACACCAGTCTTTAATTATTTTATATTGAGCTTAATTTTCTGCTTTCTTGGATGATTGTATGATTGGATTGACTTCGCCCTTTTTTTATTATGCTTTTGTTTGGGATGTGATTCACAAAAAATGCAATATAGGTTTATTATGATTTAAAATGCTAAATTTGCTACAAAAATCTTAATAAAATATTAAGGAAAATGAAAATCTTAGGAATAAAATATTCAAGACTTCAAAATTTTCATTTTTTACTTTCTTGCATGGCCTTCAGGTAGGACTTTTAAATAGGTTGCATGCATGGATATCACCCCATCATATTTAATATGGCCTTCACTTAGGATTGTGGTAGATAATTGCATTCATATTGCATGTTCCGAGGAGAAGTCCCTATGCTTCTCCAACCTGACTGACCAAGCATAAATTTCTACTTAGGTGATTTTCTAGTGAGTTTAAAATGTTAGAAGGGTCCAAACCTCAACATGTGTACGTTCTTTTGTTGGGAGCGTTTTCTGTTTTATAGCTAAATCTCCATTTCTCTTTCTTTCCCGCGCTATCCTTGTCATTGCGGCAGGTATAAGTCTCACCTCTTGGAGCTTCACCCGATAAACATAGGTAGAGTTTCATTCCTTTGACTTTAGAACTACTGAGGTCCCCGTAGATGACACAATTCACAAATTATTGATCAGGGATTTCTAGATGTGTTGGGTCAACTACCTTCACGACGAGGTAGACTTAGTGGCTTGAGATGACGGGTCAGTCGTACCCTGATCAAACTACCTCTACATTTTAGGATTACTCTACCCTTCCATGGTTGAGCCCTTTGAGCCCTTTAGTCCTTTACGACTTCATTGATGTCTTCTTAACGACCCCTACTGTCGTCCCATGTGTTTCGGTAAAGGTTCCCGAGGCAATGAGATGCTCCTACTTGAAATAATCATCCTTTGATTACCTATTCTCCAAGTTCATGATAATATATGCAAAACTCCTTTTATCGAGAATATTATTGGGTATCCCCCAAGATGTAATTAACCAGAGAGATACATTCTTCTAGAAGACTCTTAACCCCTGAAAAAAATGTTCTTTTTGGTTCTTTGGTTATGGGTAGTTTGTGCAAGGATTTTTTTTATGGATGTTGTATTTTGAGATACTTCAATATGATCCTATTAGGATGTATATTCTCGACCGATCATACGAGGATTACCCATATATAAGCCTTTTGTTTATCTATCTTTTGTCATATTTCCTTTCTATTTGATTCTTCTCTTCTTTGAATCATTTATAATGATCCAAGTGGGAAATTTATTCGAATAATAGAATTATACGATGACATATAAATAGATAAGTTAACGACTTCAAGGCTTCAAAAAGAACCAAGAAAAACAAACCCGACGACTTCGCTGGGGAAAAGTTTCTCTATTAGGAGTTTCATTTTTATTCTAGGGATATAGGCTCTCTCTCCATATTTGGAGTTTCACTCATATTGTTGTGACCCGATTTTTTTCCCTCAAGTCACTTGTTGAGTTTTTTGTGAGACATTAATTTTCATTCCATGCGCCAATTGCTATGGTTAGCGACTTGATGTTTTTTTGTCTCGTTTTCTCAACCACAACATTTCATTCACTGCATAATCACATGCATATGGGATGTTGTATTGTCTTTTTAATGATTGAATTTTCTTGGCTTTTCTTTTTTGTTGATCGTTGTCTCATTTTGTTTGAAAGACATAGCGAGCGAGAGAGTTGTTACACTTGCTACTACTAAGAGGAACTTTGTTTCCTTCTCCCCCAATGTCTTATGTGCTCTCGAAGAAACTATAGCCTTCGGTTCCTTTGAGTAACCCGTTAGGATTACCTTGGGCGATCCTACGCCTTTTGAGGCTTCTGCTCTGTGCCCGTCTTCTGGAAAGGGGAGTCAAGCCTACAAAGTCATTCCTGTTGTAGTGGCTCACGTCGAACCCACCTCTTCTACAAAGAAGAGGCCGACGCCCGATGGCAATGCACCACAGTGCCGTCACTATTCTCTAGGTTGTTAGGTCGTTTGTACGCCTTTTAACGGATCTCTACAGGCTAATCTTCTGGCAGCACTGATGATGTTGTTGTTTCTCATGCTACAGTTTTAGACCCTTTTGTCCATATTCCCTTTGAGGTTGATCCTACTCCTAGTTGGGAAGGAAGACCCGGAGGACTCGGAACAAATTGCTCAGAGTGGTTCAAAATTGGGTTTCTACCCTTGTTGTTTCAATTCATGTTCAAGCGGAGTCCCAAAGTCCCTTGGCTAAGATTCCTTTTTTTATAATTTCTGGTTGGGAGGACTACATCCCCACCGGGATTGCTTGGAGGGCTCCCCCGCCTCATGCTGGCATAGGCCACCTCAGACTTGCTGTTCATATTAATGAGGCCACCACAAGCCTTCTTTCTAAGAAAATTATGGAGGTCATCTTCTCTCGAGGGTAAAAGGGCCTAATTCTGAGGAGATATCCGCTCAAATATTTAATGCAATTAAGCAAGTCGTGAGAGAGCTTCTCTACTTCCCACACCCCAGAGGCTATTGTAGCAAGATTGGGCTTCGCTTGTCGATCCATTGCTCAACCGTTGTATTTACCCTACATTATGGAGGTTTTCATGCATGTTGGGGCATTGTTGGGAGCCCCCAATGCAGTGTTTAATGCCGATGCACAAGAGTTTGTTCCTGCTGTTGTTAGGTCCACACAACCCACACCCGATGTGGCTTTATAATATTAATAAAAAGAGATATTATTGCTTAGTTAACTATAAGATCTCAAACCGAGTCGCCACAGATGAGGTTGGATCCCATTATAAAATCAATTAAAGATAATTTTCATAGTGAGTTCTTAAATTTCTTGAAAATTGGCATTTTTTTGTTTATATATATTTATATTTCTAAAAGTGAAATCGATATTTGGTCCAGTGGGCACCAAATATCGATTCCCCCTTATGGGTTGAAAACTCGGTGTGCTTGGTTCTGATTCGAAGAGCCCGCGTTACGGGATTCGAACCCCCGAGCCAAGAGACTTATGCCAGAGGCCGCACCAATGAGCCAGGTCTTTCGCACGACATTTTTTCATTATATATATATATACCGTTTTGTAATCAATCATTGGAGGCATTTACATACAAATTGCTCAAATTTTTTACATCACAGAAAAAATATTACTATTCATAAAAATAAAATACTCATTTTCCATGTATAAATTTATGACACAAAAGTGTTTAAAAAAATAAATATAAAAGTTTTGGTGTTCGATATGCAAAACCATGAGCATTGTGTGGCATATATATAAATTTTCCTTCATCAATCGCAAATAGGAAACAAAAGCAACAAGAAAAAAAAAAAAGTAGCTGCATTCCTACAATGAAATACACGGCATCAATAATGATAGCAATAAAAATATGATAGAGAACTTAAAAATCTACATGGCTTTTGCCATCAAAACTATAAAATATCACATACCCCTTCATTTTCTCATTTAATTCCTTCAATCGAAACATTGACCCCAAAATGATAAAAAATTGAATCAGGTTTCAATCATTCGGCCATCGTGGGCAGATAAACAGTAATAATCCTCAGCACGCGCTTCTTCCAGTTTGCTGAACAATTCCTTCATGAATGGTGTTGATGTGCCATGAGTGATACGAAGGATCTCCACAGCCTTGGTGAATGATTTCAGAGCATCCTCTGTTTGTTCAAGTAGCCTACAAGAACAGCAGAGATGACCCACCCAGTTGATTAAAACTAAAAGTATCTTTCAATGCCAAGGATGGAAAAGAAAGAGGAGAATATAACTTGGCATTCCCATCATGTTTGTTTTGAGAGTAAGAATGAATGAACAAGATGAACAGGAGTACAACGGATTTCATTTTAACTCTCAATAGAAAGAGGTAGCCTTTATTGAGGCTCCAAAAGTCAAAACACATTCAGCGATACCATTCTAAAGCCCCTAGAGGTATTTGGAATGCGGGTTGAGGGGAGTTGATTGTGAAATGACAAGGACAAGATAATAAGAGAGTTCGACGGTGTTTGGACAGGGATAAGCGTTATTCGGCGGCTATCCCAGCGGAAAAAAACAATCCAACGACAAATCGACGAGGTACGGGCAGCGAGGAGGGTTCAACATCTGTTTGATACACCGCTTACAAAAGGAAGAGGATACCACACTGAAAAAAAATTCAAAGAAATGTCACTCAAATTCATAAGCTCAACAAACTCAAAAATCCAAAACCTAAATACAACATATATAAAAAGTTCCACAATAGAAAATAACCTAATTGAAAATAATAAATAAGAAATAAATAAATAGGAAATAAAAAAACTGAGAATAAACTAAAAGGAAGAAAATCGAGTTGAAACCAAGCAGCCATGTTTGATTTCCCACAATCGCTAGGGACATAGCAAGTGGAACCCGAAATCATGGAAATCTTGTGACGGGATCACAGGTGCCCATAGCGGTTTTGTGATACTCTTCTGCGTCATTTTCCTCGGCTAGGAGATACTTATCCCACTTCTCTTTAAGCTTCTACAATCAATCTAACACCGTAAAAACGAAGTCATTGCATCTCTATGGCTGAGGCAACTCTAGGAAATTTATGCTCACATCCATATCCTAATAGACTAAATAGTGATCCATTGGCACAACCAGAACTAGAACTGCATATAGATGGGTAGTTTCCCGAGTCAAGCCTCGATGCATTAAATATGTAGCTTCTTATACTCGGCTGATCGCATCTCCTAACCATGTTGGTTTGGAAGAATAAACCTTGGAATGAGATCTATGACAAGTTGAATCTCTTTTAGTGGTAGCCACCTAGGAGGCAAGCTATCACTTAACTTATCCAACAAGTCTTGCAACAGAGGTTCCTCTTTTTCTGATATCGACTTCTTTGACTCACTACTTTCTCAAATAACTAATATCACTTAACTTATCCAACAAGTCTTGCAACAGAGGTTCCTCTTTTTCTGATATCGACTTCTTTGACTCACTACTTTCTCAAATAACTAATATTGCTATAGTGTAGTTTCTCTCACAAACTTAGCTTGAATCATTAGCATCTCTTTTTCATCCACCGCTGAACTTTTCATCCTCTTCTGTGACACAGTCCATTTCTTTAACTGCTCTCTGTCAGTGAAAGAATCGCCTTCCTGTTTTGGCAATCGGTGTCACATGATCAAAACCATGACACTTGAAGTATTTACTAACTGGGATGGGTTTGGGAGTACTGGCAGGTTGCACCTTTTCTTCCGTCATTACCCGAGCTGATAGCTTAGAATTAAATAAGGAAATGTGATTACTCTTCAAATATTTCCAGAACTACCAAAACATAATCTATAGAAATCTCAAACGAACATATAACAGTATATCACTACCTTGAAGGAAACAATGCAAAAAGAAACTACACTCAGATGATGCCTATCAGCAGTAGTCATTATCATGTGAACTAAATCTCTCATGTAAGAAATATCCATCTAATATTTTCCATCGAAAAAGTTATTAAGTTCAATAGTAAGTTTTCATGAATTGGTAAACAATTATAATCTTAATAAGCATTAAATTTATATGCAAATGCTATGCATGAATGACTAAAATAAATATAGTTCATTACTTTATAAAACTGTAAGCTTTCATTTTAAATTTATCCCTTATTTCAATTTAGGTGTTTACCTTTTTTAACCTCTTTAAAAGTCATATCATGATTACCACCATACCCGAATGTATCCTCAAAATTATATACCTAGGAACTCTAAAAAATTTGCACTCTAAGGTACAACATTACCAATTTCTTTATCGTGCACGGGTACATCGCATCCCCAACCAGCATCATTTAGAGATAATCATGTATGACTTAAGCCTTTATATTTCACCTTTTTTAATTACTTCCATTTAAGGTCATTGAAATTATCATTCCCATTTTTCATTTTTCACTTCATTCAGTTTAGAAATTCTTTATTATAAAAATATTCTATGAAGCAATAATGTGATTCTTTATTAAATAACACCTTAATTTAATACATATAAGAATATAATTGCTCGCCTATGTTTTATATGACCTTTGAAATATTTATCCCTTTACTTCACTTTTTCCAGAACAAACAAAATTCGATCTCTCTATCATCCTTTAATTCAATTTTTTGACAAATTGAAATGCTAAATTTAATTCATAAAAAATGTTGATCTGAAAATTTAAGATTGAGGCTAGAAATTATGCTATGAATAATTTGGGTATGGAAGATTTTTTTTGGATTGGGACAAATTAAAACAAAAAACTAAAAAATACTAGTGCTTATCGAGCTCTGATACAGGATGATACCGTTCTAGGACTCTAGAACGTATTTCGGAAGCAGATTTTGAGAAGAGGTGGTTATGGAACGACAAGAGGAAGATAATAGGTGAGTCCGACGACATTTGGATGGGGATAAGCATCGTATGGCGGTTGTCGCGGTTCAAAACATCAATCTGATGAAAAATCAACAATGCATGGGTGGGGAGGAGGTTTCGCCACTTATTCCTAAGCAAGATACATGTACACCACTTACAAAAGAAAGATGAGACAACACTTTAGAAAACAAAATTTAGAGAAATGTCTCTCAAATTCAACTACTCAAACTGAAAAGCCAAAACCCTAATATAACATATATAAAAGTCTGGCAATAGAAAATAACTTAAGTGGAAATAAGTAAATAGGAAATAAAGAAATTGGAAATAAACCAAAAAAGAAGAAAAATGGGTTGGAATAGGAAATCGAATGGCCTTGTCCGATCACTCACGATCGTGAGGGACATAGCAGTTAGAACCTGGAATCGCGGAAATCTCGTGACGGGATTGTGGCAATCCCACAACGGGATCCCGACAATCCTTTGATACACTTCCTCACTCAATCCATATGAAAACAAGAAAAAATTGATCTCTTTGATTAAGTTGATCGCTCCACTAAGGTTTGATTTATGGTCCGAAGAAGAAAGAACCTTCATTTCATTTCAATTTTGTTAGAAGAAAGAAAATTTTAGACTAGTTATTTTCTACTAAATGATGGTATTTTGATGTGATATGAAAGATTTGGGTGGTATAAAAAGTAGATCTTACATGTTAGATACGTAAATACATGAGAAATGGGCGGAATGTATGCAAATGCCCCATGTACATGGAAGATTTACATACATACATACCACTTAATTCTTATGGATTTATATATATGGCACCTAAACTTCAATTTTTACATACATGCTACATTCTTGTGTATGAAAAGGTGAATTTCACTTTTTAAGAGATAAAATGACTCTATTTTTTATGAGAAATGAAAGATTTGGGAAGTATAAATGTAAAAATTAAAGTTTGGATGTTAGATATGTAAATACTGAGAATTGGGTGGTATGTATATAAATGCCATGGCATAAACAGGAAATCAAAATCAGCTCAATTACATAGACAATTTCCTATCGTATCTTATTTCGAGAATATAACAAGTCATGTATCAAAAGCCAAAAAAAAAAAAGAAAAAAACTATTAAAATATGAGAACATCACCCATAATAGTTTCATAAAAAAACATGAAAATAACTATTGATATTTGAAGAACATTCATTTCATTCACATGAAGCGGGGTGCTTGAGAAAGAAAAAATCTCACCATTCAAGCTTTCCGCAAGTGTAATGTTGTAGACCTAGCAACGGATGAGGAGATTGATATAATCCTGTATTTAAGAAGAATAATTAGTCAATAACTGATGCTGCCTTACCCAACAATGCAGAAAATATACCTACAAAAATTTTTAATCACTGCTGAATTTGTAGCATTAACTGTTGGACGGCCACAAGAGGTCTTTCCATAAAGTTATTTCAATCTTAATCTTTTGCAACATGAAGATTCTCAAGTGGAACAAATATTTTTTGATCCATTAATACATCCTGTATATGATTAAAAGGTGACTTCATGCTTCTGGCAATCAAAAAATAATTTCCATTGGCTCTTTGCTTCTAATACTTCCAACGGATGTTACAGTACGCCCAATTTACTTCTTATGCCCGTCAGTATGCACAATTTGAATGGAGAATTATGTACATTCCGTGGAAAGCAGTAATCTTCTAAAATTAAACTTTTCCGAAGAGGATATCATATTATTCCATGGTAATTTCAAAGATGGCTTATTCTTCCGTAGGTTTTGATGATTACAAATAAGAAGACCAAAAGAACTCGGCTAAAAAATGAAAGCGAAGCCGAGGAGCATTAAACAGTTCTACCAAAGGAATGCAGTGCAATTTGACTAAATTAACTCAAATAATACCACTGCTTTTTATTAGACAAAAGTTGAATTCTAGATTATCTGATCAACTCAGGCCACCTGGAGAAGTGAAGAGAATGAGGGATAGAGAAGAGACATAAAAGAAGAGCTGCAGAGGAAGAAGATCTAGGAGAGCAAACGCTAGAGGATTTGATTGCCTTGAATTTCATATCCTGAATTTTAACATTGATCTCCTATTCATAGGTTTTTTGGATTGATAATTATTATAATACATGACTGCATTTATGCTTTATTAAAAATAAAAAAACTAGAATTATATAGCATGGTCTGTAGCTAATAAGGCGCCTAGCAAAGGAGATCGTCCACCAAATTGAAGAGCGTAGGTTGGCACAAGCCACATTGATGGGGTTCTATAAATCAGTTGTCGAGTTGTCGAGTAGCTATTCATCACTTGCAAATTTGACTAGTACTTGTTAGTCACATAGGAAGATGAGTGGTTGTTCCCCTCTCAAGATTGTGAATGATTGTTTGTGCTTGACTGGACAGAGTCATCAATACAACAAGTCAGCTGAGTTGACCATGTCAAGTCATTACTTAGGTTAGACCAAATTGACCCATGAACTATACCAATTGACTTCGTTCTTCAAAGTATTTGGTGTCAGGAATCGGCTTAGGGCTTGAAATTAACCAAGACGGGTACAAACGGTTGGAAGGTGGAAACTAAGTTTTTTATATTTATTTACCTCATTACATGTAGTTTGCATCTTCTATAAACACTCTCTTCTATGGTTCATCTTTTAACACTTAATTAAACCTGAAATTTTAATTTAAAATAATAATAGATTAAATAAATCTAGTGAATATTAATACATCTAAAATACAGTAATACAAGAATAAAAAACAAATGCCTGTCAGCTAAGCTTCTAGCAAATCAAAATAAAACATATAATCACTTAGCGTTATTAATGTGTTTTACTATATCAATAGCATATCTATATTATTCTATATGTGTATAACCGTCATAAGAACACCGTCTAAAAATTATACTAATTAAGTAACTTCAATATCGATATCTTTTTTTGTTTACGTGCACAAGTATCTTAGTGTTTCCTCGCTAATCCTATAAATAAGTGAGTTCATCATAACAGTCAATATAAACATATCATCCATGTGCTCATTGCATTCAATTCAATATACTATATATATAGCATATATCAATAAATGATAGTAAACAACTACAAACATTCAAAAAAATGTGACCAATAAAAGAAAGATCATATAAATCAAAATAAAGCTTTTACAAGTATCATTAACTACTAATACAAAACAGTTGATAAGAACTAAAATATTACCATAGATTAAGAGAATGACTACTCACTTCGATGTTGATTAATTTTTTATTTAATTTACCTCAACGTCTACTCCACTAAATTAAAAACCTAACATAAGCAAGGTATTTATATTATAAAATTTAAAAAATATATATTATTTTAATTAACTATTAACTTTACATTACTTATGTATAAAATTTTCATATTTTATTTTATATAATCCTGCTTGTTTTTCTATTAATTATATGTGCGTGTATTATTAATTTTATTAATAAATCAATTAAATAAATATTATAAAAGTTACCTTTCCTCAGTCGAGCCCTATGCGCGGAAAAACTACATAAAACTACAGCTTGGTTCGATTCTATATCCGCACACAACGCCTTAGCTCGATTCTTCCTCCGTCGTACAGGATGCTTATGCCGCTCTTCTCGCGATCGCCTACACTGAATGCCTACGGTTTGGTCGGCTTCTTTCTTCCTCTATGCTCGNACTAAATGTGCGTGTATTATTAATTTTATTAATAAATCAATTAAATAAATATTATAAAAGTTACCTTTCCTCGGTCGAGCCCTATTCCATGCGCAAAAAAACTACATAAAACTACAGCTTGGTTTGATTCTATATCCGCACACAACGCCTTAGCTCAATTCTTCCTCCGTCGTACAGGATGCTTATGCCGCTCTTCTCGATATCGCCTACACTGAATGCCTGGGGTTTGGTCGGCTTCTTTCTTCCTCTATGCTCGGCTCGTCCCCCCCCGGGTCTCTCTCTCTCTCGCNCTCTCTCTCTCTCTCTCTCTCTCTCTCTCTCTCTCTCTCTCTCTCTCTCTCTCTCTCTCTCTCTCTCTGGATAAACGAGGCATCACATAAATGAAATAAATAGTTTAGCAGGACTCAGCATGCAGAACTCACATTACCGTAACTCTATATAGAAAGGCTTACTTTGATAGACTGGAATTGTCAGCTGGCAATATGTCAAGGCTTCTCTCCAATCGTTTAACTCCAAAAGTATCTGTATGGGTAGCAAGAAGCACTTGTCAGTGCTAATCCCAAAATTAGAAAGNAGGCATCACATAAATGAAATAAATAGTTTAGCAGGACTCAGCATGCAGAACTCACATTACCGTAACTCTATAAAGAAAGGCTTACTTTGATAGACTGGAATTGTCAGCTGGCAATATGTCAAGGCCTCTCTCCAATCGTTCAACTCCAAAAGTATCTGTATGGGTAGCAAGAAGCACTTGTCAGTGCTAATCCCAAAATTAGAAAGAAAAGGTTTCATTTAATAAAAGACTACACGAGCTGGAGAAAGAAAGAACTAGAAACCGTATAAAAAACATACAATGGCATTGGATGATCATCGCACTTCAAGTAACACTTAACATGATAATTTATAACAAGCATCAGAAAATTATCAAGTAAATATACAGAGCCCATAATCAAACATGACATCGTTATCCATTTACAGCTAAGGATATGATTTGTCGGCATTTGACATCGAACAGAAATACAAAGAAAGAAGAAAAAGTCAGTAATTAACTACACCTTCAGAAGAGTTTCACGAGTTCCCAACAACTTGATTGAATAAGGATGGAACAGCTTACTCTCGAGCTGCTCAACTTTTTTGTACAGCAAACTAGCTTCAGAAGGATCTGATTTGATGTTAATTTTCACTCAAAGCATAACAAACTTTATTATAAATATTTATTTTCATGAGGGCTTATAGTTGGGGCATAGGCTAAGTAAGAGATGTAAGGCATAAGCATTCAGCAGATTAAATATGAGCTGGCATGAGCACAAAAAATTATGGTTACATTTTAATTTAAGCTCATTTTCTTATATCAAATTCTAATATTGAGTACATATGAATTGATTTAATGCTGACAAGTTAATGATGATTAAATTTACTTTAAGAAGGAAAGTAAGGCTTAAATCTCTAAGCTTAAGGGTGGTGTTTATAAGCATTAATCCTGACCAAACTGTTCCACAAAACTTTTCATGCATGTACATTAAAAAGAATGTTGACATGAATCATAAAGATAATTTGCGGATAGCCACAGGTGATATGGCTCACAATTACCTTTGATGGACGACTCCAAATCGCACAACTGGTAGACAACATCCACCCCATCCGGATGGGCGATCTATTTTCGGGAGAGTCGAGAGGGGTATCCCTCGGATAAATTCACCAAGATTATGGTCACTGATCCGACTTGGCGGTCACCCGTCCTATACTCCGTATAGTCCAACATCTGCTCAACCTCACAATTGTCCTGCCAAACCGTAACCCTGCTACGAAACTTCTCGATCACACTGGGTATCCCAGCCTAGAGCCAGGTATCCATATCAGTGGATCCCACACATTGCATATGCAAGATCACTAAAAGGCCCCAACTTGTCCTAGAGAGGCACAGGATTTAATTGTACGATAGTTTGTCCCTATAAATAGGGGGTGTTTCATAAGTAAACGGGGGATCAATTACACTCTTCATAAAAAAAGGGTGTGGGGTGTATTTTTCCTCTATTCCTTCTCTCTTTTCTTGTTTAACGTTCTATTCCTTAGGCATGTCTCCTAGCTTGAGATTGAACATCCTAAAGGGTGCGGTGAGTGTGGATTCATGCAAACAACAACAAAAGGAATACGGTGATAATAGAAAGAGGAAGGCAACCAAGGGAAGGTGACGAACAAGGAACCAGTACAAGACAACATCGACACGCAACCGACATTATCTTAGCCATCCTTAGAGGAAAACGCCCATCGAAGGAATTTTCCGAAGATAACCAGGGCAAAGGGAACTGTGCAGCCTAGCAACAGTGCGAAGGAGCGCAAATGCCCTGCCAATCACGCTTACCAACGACCATCTCCCACGATTGAGAAACCACCACAACAAAGCTATAGTTGTTACGGGAATAATTAATGACTTCGTACTCGAGAGTATCCTCATTGACATCGGAAGCTCCGTGAATGTCTTATTCAAGTCGGTGTTCAATAAGCTCAATCTTCAGAACGACACGTTGACGGCGCCGGGAAATCCACTTTTTGGATTTTCAGGTGAATGAAATGAACCACTTGGTGTAATGCTAATGGCATTTAATTGCGGCGAACGAGAGAAGAAATTCACAGATACAAAGGATTTCTTGGTAGTTGACTCACCACCGACATACAACGCCATCTTCGGCCGACTACACTTGAACTGATTTAGGGTCATGGTATCCACTTACTACTTGGCAGTCAAATTCTTCGGGGATGGCAAAGTAATCACAATCAAAGGGGATATGGATCAATTGTTAGTATGCTACGTCCGAGCAGTTGGGAGCGTTGAATAGGAGCCGCTGGACCTACAGACTCGGAGAGAGGGTGATCTCGAGATCAATAAAACCACCCACGAAATCCCTGTTAGCGAGGGCGACCCCCTTAAATCTTTTCTAATAAGTGACAACTTTGACGCAGGACCCCGAGGACTTCTATTCCAAACACTTAAGGATTATCGTGACGTTTTCGCCTGCTCTGTCGCGGAGATACCAGGGATACCAGCCGATGTAGCTTGCCACAGGCTAAACATAAGCCCTACGACCTGACCAGTCAAGCAAAAAGCCAAAAATTCGGTAATCGCGCTGGCGACACTCATCAAGGAAGAGATCCTAAAGCTTCAATAAGAAGAATTCATCCAGGAAATACAATATCCCACTTGGCTCTCGAATGTCGTCATGGTCTATAAAAATGGCAGATGTGCGTCGACTTTACCAATCTGAATAGCACCTGCCCTAAAAATTGTTATCTGCTGCCCAGAATTGAAGCCCTAGTTTATGCTGCCGTAGAATACTCAATCATGAGTTTCTTAGATGCCTTCTCAGGATACTACCAGATCAAGATGCGCCCAGTAGACGCGAAGATAAACACAATCATCACAACTGAAGGCATATTTTGTTATAATATAATGCCCATAGGACTTAAAAATGTTGGGACAACATACGTCTGATGGATGTAATTTTTAAATATCAAAAAAGAAAAAATATTAAGGTCTACATCGGCAATATCCTTGTCAAAATCCAAACGGCAGAAGAACACATAAAATTTCTGGAAGAGACATTTAAAACCTTAAAAAAATACAATATGAGGTTGAACCCCCTGAAGTGCGCGTTCAGAGCCTCCACCGACAAGTTCTCAGGTTACCTCCTCACCCTTAAAGGAATAAAAGCAAATCCTGACAAATTTATGTGCTCATTGACATGATGCCCCCACGAACACAAAAATTAACCGGTCAGATCGCGGCTCTTAGTTGATTCATCTTAAGATCGGGCGACAAGTGTGCCCCATGCTTCAAGCCCTCCGAAAGGCCAAAAATTTCCAGTGGATAAAAGAATATTAAAAGGCCTTCCAAAACCTGAAAGATTCTATGTCTTTACCACCGCTCTTCCAAAGCCCGAGACCAAACGAGGAACTCTCCCAATACCTGGGAGTGTGCACCAAACCATTAGCTCTATATTGGTCCGGAAGGAGCTAGGGAATCAATTCCCGGTTTATTACACCAACTGAGTTTTTTAAGGAGCGGGGGTTAGGTATTTGATTATTAAAAACTAGCATTTGCACTAATTGTGTTTGCTCACAAGTTACGACCTTCTTTCCAAACGCACTCCATTCATATAATCACAGACCATCCACTTAAATCAGTATTCACCTGACCCAAACACTCCAATCGGTTGCTCAAAAGGGGAGTAGAACTGAGTAAATATGACATCACTTATGATTCCCGAACGACAATCAAGGCCCAAGTAGTCACAAATTTCCTATCACATTTTTCAAAGCAAGGTAACTCGATCAAAGAGAGCTCGGACGAAAGTAAGGAGTGGATATTTTACGTGAATAACACCTCAAACAAGACTGGAGCAGGGTTAGGACTCGCCCTCAACAGCCCGACAGAAGAACACATGTACCACCCGATATCTGTCGAATTCAACATAATAAACCAGGCAGAATACAAAGTCCTGATTGCCAGATTGCAACTGGCCCACAAACTGGGCGCTCGAATTCTCGCAGTAAAGTTAGACTAACAACTCGTAGTAAATCAGGTAAAAGAAGAGTTTGAGGCCAAAGACAAGATAATGTTGCAGTGCCTAAACAAAGCCAAGGCAGAGGCCCGAAAGTTCATGCGATTTTAAATTGAAGAAATTAGCAGAGAAGAAAATCATGTAGCAGACTTGTTGTCCAGGTGTATCCGTTTAGGAAGCAGAGAACCACAAGAGCTCAGCTGACCAATCATTGAGGAACCCGAGCTTATGGTGGTAGAAAGGGACAGCCATAAGTTGGGTCGACCCATACATTAAGTTTTTTGAAAAACAAAAAATCCGAAGGAAATTGCCAAAAGGTTTAGACACAATGCCACTCAATATCCGTTGACAGACGGAACGCTTTTTCGAAAGTCCACATCGCTATACCTGAGGTGCGTTAGGGAAACAAAAATGGAGGATATCCTCCAGGAGGTTCACTCCGGAGAATGTGAGAGTCACTCTGGTGGAAAGACATTAGCACATCAAATCCAACGACACGCGTATTTCTGACCGACACTATTGAAAGACGCAAAGACTTTCTCCAAGCAAAGCAAACAATTGCAAAAAATGGCTCGTTGCAGCATCACACGACCCACAAATTGTAGCCAATCACTAGTCCATGGCCTTTAGTTGTATGGGGACTAGACATCTTGGGGCCATTCCCACCATCCAAAGGTCAATGTTGATTCATCCTGGTAGTCGTAGATTGCCTCTCAAAGTGGATTGAAGTGAAGGCCCTTACTTGAATCACTATGGAAGTAGTCAGGAACTTCATTTGAACTGACTTGATTTGTCGATATGGTCTACCATTCACAATCATAACGGACAACGACACTCAGTTCACGGACAAACAAATCCAGAACTTCTATCAAAGTCAAGGCATCAACTTCAAGTTCGCCTCGATCCACCATCCACGAACCAACGGACAAGCCAAGGCATCCAACAAGATCATCCTCAATCTATTAAGAAAGAGGGCGGAGGACATGAAGGGCATTTGGGCGGAAATCCTCTCATCAATGAGCTATCTGGACAACCCCTTCAACTGCGAATGGCCAAACACATTTCTTGCCCTCACACGGAATGAAGGTCATGTTGCCGGTAGAGTACGACTTCCAAAGCCAAATGGTTCACAAAGTAGCGACATTCAAGAAGGGGACCTCGCAGATTGGTAAAAGCCAAACGGTGATGGAGTGTCACTCATGCTTGACCTCGAGGAAGAAATCTGAGCACACTCTGCCCTGCAACAGGAAGACAAAAGGAGAACCACACCATACTACAACCGACACATTCGTGATGAGATCTTTTTCCCAAGAGATCAAGTACTAAAGAAAATCAACCCAGTAACAAGGGGACAAGCTGCAAGAAAACTATATCAAACATGGAGCGGACCTTAACATCATTGATCGCCGAGCAGGACAAGGAGCCTACAAACTGAAAGCACATTTAGGAAACGAAATCCTAAGGACATGGGGTGGAGACGACCTGAAAAAATTTTTCTGTAACGATTATATTGTAAAAGCAATAAAAAATGAAGAATATTCTACCAAAATTTATAACCTAGGATCCTTCTTTCATTTCACCAAATAAGGTATACACACGCAATGCCAATCAAACTAGGAACCCAAGGAATTTTTTTTAGGTGAGAACAGACACCAGCGAACTAATAACCCACAAACTAAAGGGCTACAGGTCGTGGCACCAAGATCACCCGACCAAATATAAATCGAAGAATACAAGTTGTGGAGCCAAGATCGCCCGGCTGCGTACGAATCAGATATCACCTATCGTGGCGCCAAGATCGTCCGACGACATACTAATCAAGTACCAATTGTGGCGCCAAGATGACCCAACTGCATACGAATTAGAGGTCACCGACCATGGTCCCAAGATCACTCAATGGCGCACTTATCAAAGAGTGCCAGCTGTGGCACAAAGATCACCCGACTGCATACAAATCAGATATCACCAACTGTGGCGCTAAGATAGCCCGACTGCATACTCATCGAAAATTACCATGGGGCCAAGATCGCCCAGTCGCGTATAAATCTAAGATCATTGGTTGTAGCGTCAAGATTGTCCAGTCGTGTACCTATCAAAGTCGGTCATGATGCCAAGATTGCCCGGGGGCGTACTAATTGAAGAGCGTCAGTTGTGGCGCAAAAATCGTTTGATCGCGTCTAAAGAAAAAATTACTGATCGTGACGCAAAGATCGCCCAACTGCATATCAATCGAAAATTACCAGCCGTGGTGCCAAGATCGTCCGATCACATATAAATCTAAATTCATTAGTCGTAGTGCCAAAGTTGCCCAATAGCGTACTTGTCAAAACCTGCTATAGCGCCAGGGTCGTCCGACGACATACTAATCAAAGAGTGCAAGATGTGGTGCCAAGATCGCCCGGGTGTGAACAAATCAAAGATCACCGGTCGTAGCTCCAAGATTGTCTGACTCTGCACTAATAAAAAAATATCAGTTGTGGCGCCAAGATTGTCTGGCCACGTATAAATCTAAGATCACCAGTTGTAGCGCCAAGATTGCCCGACCACGTACCTATCAAAATCGGCCATTAATGCCAAGATCGCCCGACTGCATATAAAAAAAAAAGAAGTCGGTCATGGCCCCAAGTACACCCGATGACACATCTGTACACATAAGGAAAGAGAGAGCGAAAACATAAAGAAAGCCGCAATTCCATTTCAAAAAACAAGTGACCAAAATAGGAGGATTACATGGAAAGAGTAACAAAAGGAAGATATGTCGGGTCACTTAGTGATCGCAAGCCCACTGTCAGCATCAGCTTTGTCTCCGCCAGGCCTGTCTGCCTTATCGTCGGAGTCAACAAAAAGGGAGGCGAGGTTCTCCATATTTCAACACTTTGGATCCACCGAACCAGCTTTCACAAAGTGATCATTAGTAATACAAAGACCCACCCAGATCTGAGCCTGTCACCGAAAGGTCACTCCGCAAAACCATCCCTGACATCATCTCTTNTAATTAAACCTGAAATTTTAATTTAAAATAATAATAGATTAAATAAATCTAGTGAATATTAATACATCTAAATTACAGTAATACAAGAATAAAAATCAAATGCCTGTCAGCTAAGCTTCTATCAAATCAAAATAAAACATATAATCACTTAGCGTTATTAATGTGTTTTACTATATCAATAGCATATCTATATTATTCTATATGTGTATAACCGTCATAAGAATACCGTCTAAAAATTATACTAATTAAGTAACTTGAATATCGATATTTTTTTTTGTTTACGTGCACAAGTACCTTAGTGTTTCCTCGCTAATCCTATAAATAAGTGAGTTCATCATAATTAACCATACACATACAACAGTCAATAAAAACATNGAGATAAAATGACTCTATTTTTTATGAGAAATGAAAGATTTGGGAAGTATAAATGTAAAAATTAAAGTTTGGATGTTAGATATGTAAATATTGAGAATTGGGTGGTATGTATGTAAATGCCATGGCATAAACAGGAAATCAAAATCAGCTCAATTACATAGTCAATTTCCTATTGTATCTTATTTCGAGAATATAACAAGTCATGTATCAAAAGCGAAAAAAACAAAGAAAAAAACTATTAAAATATGAGAACATCACCCATAATAGTTTCATAAAAAAACAGGAAAATAACTATTGATATTTGAAGAACATTCATTTCATTCACATGAAGCGGGGTGCTTGAGAAAGAAAAAATCTCACCATTCAAGCTTTCCGCAAGTGTAATGTTGTAGACCTAGCAACGGATGAGGAGATTGATATAATCCTGTATTTAAGAAGAATAATTAGTCAATAACTGATGCTGCCTTACCCAACAATGNAGGCATCACATAAATGAAATAAATAGTTTAGCAGGACTCAGCATGCAGAACTCACATTACCGTAACTCTATATAGAAAGGCTTACTTTGATAGACTGGAATTGTCAGCTGGCAATATGTCAAGGCTTCTCTCCAATCGTTTAACTCCAAAAGTATCTGTATGGGTAGCAAGAAGCACTTGTCAGTGCTAATCCCAAAATTAGAAAGAAAAGGTTTCATTTAATAAAAGACTACACGAGCTGGAGAAAGAAAGAACTAGAAACCGTATGGAAAAACATACAATGGCATTGGATGATCATCTGCACTTCAAGTAACACTTAACATGATAATTTATAACAACCATCAGAAAATTATCAAGTAAATATACAGAGCCCATAATCAAACATGACATCGTTATCCATTTACAGCTAAGGATATGATTTATCGGCATTTGACATCGAACAGAAATACAAAGAAAGAAGAAAGAGTCAGTAATTAACTACACCTTCAGAAGAGTTTCACGAGTTCCCAACAACTTGATTGAATAAGGATGGAACAGCTTACTCTCGAGCTGCTCAACTTTTTTGTACAGCAAACTAGCTTCAGAAGGATCTGATTTGATGTTAATTTTCACTCAAAGCATAACAAACTTTATTATAAATCTTTATTTTCATGAGGGCTTATAGTTGGGGCATAGGCTAAGTAAGAGATGTCAGGCATAAGCATTCAGCAGATTAAATATGAGCTGGCATGAGAACAGAAAATTATGGTTACATTTTAATTTAAGCTCATTTTCTTATATCAAATTCTAATATTGAGTACATATGAATTGATTTAATGCTGACAAGTTAATGATGATTAAATTTACTTTAAGAAGGAAAGTAAGGCTTAAATCTCTAAGCTTAAGGGTGGTGTTTATAAGCATTAATCCTGACCAAACTGTTCCACAACTTTTCATGCATGTACATTAAAAAGAATGTTGACATGAATCATAAAGATAATTTGCGGATAGCCACAGGTGATATGGCTCACAAATACCTTTGATGGACGACTCTAGATCGCACAACCGGTCGACAACATCCACCCCATCCGGATGGGCAATCTATTTTTGGGAGAATCGAGAGGGGTATCCCTCGGATAAATTCACCAAGATTATGGTCACTGATCCGATTTGGCAGTCACGCGTCCTATACTCCGTATAGTCCAACATCTGCTCAACCTCACAATCGTCCCGCCAAACCGTAACCCTGCTACGTAACTTCTCGATCACACTGGGTATCCTGGCCTAGAGCTAGGTATCCATGTCAGTGGATCCCACACATTGCATATGCAAGATGACTAAAAGGCCCCAACTTGTCCTAGCGAGGCACAGGATTTAATTGTACAATAGTTTGTTTCTATAAAAAGGGGGTGTTTCATAAGTAAGCGAGGGGTCAATTACACTGTTCATAAAAGAAGGGTGTGGGGTGTATTTTTCCTTTATTTCATCTCTTTTTTCTTGTCTAACGCTCTATTCCTTAGGCATGTCTCCCAGCTTGGGATTGAACTTCCTAAAAGGTGCGGTGAGTGTGGATTCATGCAAACAACAAGAAGAGGAGTACGATGATAATAGAGAGAGGAAGGCAACCAAGGGAAGGTGACGAACAAGGAACCAGTACAAGACAACATCGATCACGCAACCGACATTATCTCAACCATCCTTAGAGGAAAACGCTCATCGAAGGAATTTTCAGAAGATAACCAGGGCAAGGGGAACAGTGCAACCTAGCGACAGTGCGGAGCGCAAATGCCCTTCCAATCACACTTACCAACGACCATCTCCCACAATTGAGAAACCACCACAACAAAGCTATAGTTGTTACGGGAATAATTAATGACTTCGTAGTCGGGAGTATCCTCATTGACACCGGAAGCTCCGTGAACGTCTTATTCAAGTCGATGTTCAATAAGCTCAATCTTCAGAATGACACGTTGACAGCGCCGGGAAATCCACTTTTTGGATTTTCAGGTGAATGAAATGAACCACTTGGCGTAATGCTAATGGCAATTAATTGCGGCGAACGAGAGAAGCAATTCACAGATACAAAGGATTTCTTGGTAGTTGACTCACCACCGACATACAACGCCATCTTCGGCCGACTACACCTGAACTGATTTAGGGTCGTGGTATCCACTTACTACGTGGCAGTCAAATTCTTCGGGGATGGCAAGTAATCACAATCAAAGGATCTGGATCAACTGTTAGTATGCTACGTCCGAGCAGTTGGGAGCGTTGAATAGGAGTCGCTGGACCTACAAACTCGGAGAGAGGGTGATCTCGAGACCAATAAAACCACCCACGAAATCCCTGTCAGCGAGGGCGACCCCCTTAAATCTTTTCTAATAAGTGACAACTTTGACGCAGGATCCCGAGGACTTCTATTCCAAACACTCAAGGATTATCGTGACGTTTTCGCCTGCTCTGTCGCGGAGATGCCAGGGATACCAG
>JXCR01095047.1:9650-21238 GCA_002079205.1 Phalaenopsis hybrid cultivar | reverse complement strand
AATGAGCTTGAAGAAATTAGGAATGAATCTTATGATAATGCTAGGATTGATAAGGAAAGAATGAAAGAATGACATGATCAAAAGATAAAAGTAAAGAATTTGAAGCAGGAAAAGAAGTTTTAATATAGAATACAAGATTGAAATTATATCCTGAAAAACTCAAGACTAGGTGGAAAAGACCATTCAGAATTGTAAAAGTCTATCCCTACGGAGCTGTTAATATTGAAGATCCCAAGACTAGAAGGATATTTAAAGTGAATGGGCACAGATGAAAATCATATTTTAATGGCCAAAAACTAGTTTTTAAAGAGACTGTAATGTTGGTTCATTCAGAATAAGGACTGAGAATGTTAGACTGAAGACATTAAACCAAGTGCTTTGTGGGAGGCTACCCATACTTATTGTTGTTTATTTTGCTTTTGTGTTTTGGTTTGGAATATTTTACGTACATTTATATTTGTGTTTTTATAGAGTCCGTGTATTTGAGAAAATTGAAATTGAGAAAATAATTAAAAACATCTTTATTTACTTGATTATAAGGAAGAATTGGGAATTTTTTTGATTGAAATCTCAGTGGAAATTTTTTTTTAAAACTCACGCATGATGCTCCAGATTGGCAAATGATGCACCACATTCCGAGAGCTGGGGCTTGATGCACCAAAATCGACTCATGATGCCCCAAAATTGGTGCATAATGCATTACGATAACAACAATGATTTAAAATGTTTCAGAAGGCTGTTTTTGGCAATTTTGGGGGGTTCTTCTCCTTAGAAATCCCACAAACTGATTCCAAAGTCCATTTTAGTGGTGGGTGAATGATGGAAGAGTCACTATATTTCAATTCCATTAGCATCCCACTCTAAAAATTCTGCTAGATTTGGAATTTTAAACCGGAGAAAGTTTGATAATTTCGATGTGCAGAACTTACATGATCGGTTTCTAGTGATGAAGAGGCTAATCAAAGAAAGTTAGTTTGTTAATCGAGTATTCAACACACTGAATACTCAAGTGGAGGAGATTATTGCACAGAGATTCTAGGAAGTTTTTTATTACACTACTGTCGCCGTAGTTGTCCCTGTGGTGAAAGAGTTTTATGCAAATCTACATGAAATCAATAAAAAGAATTGTCTATGTGTGAGGAAGGTTTGTGCAATTCACTCCTTTAAGAATAAACGAGATGTTTATGATTGAAAATGTGCCCATTTGCCACTATGCAAATTTAACCCCTACAAGAGATAATATGACTGAACTATATCAATACCTTACGGATGAATATGTGAATTGGAAGGCCAGAGATGATTGAAATGTAAGTTTTTCTTCATCATTGTTAAATCCTGCTTCTAAGGCATGACTCTTTTTTATTGCATCAAAATTACTTCCCACATTGAAAATTTGTAAGTTAATTAAGGAGAGTGCTAATCAGAAGTATTGTATTCAAACTGGAAAACCTGTTGACATTGGAGAAATAATTGTGAAATCAGTTTTGGGTTTGATTGTCAATGGATCTGCAGTTGGACTGAGACGTCCATCCACTATTTTCCTACTATGCAGTCAATCTCAAGTACCTTATGAGAGTTGGGAAAAAGTGTTTCTTCCTTGGAAGCCGAAGGATCCAAAGTCTATTTCTACTTCATTGGAACGGGAGATGAGAACGATATGAATGTACTGTGGGATCAATCATCCTAGAATTCATCACATATTCAGCCTTACTTCAGTTCAAACACACTGTTGAAAAGAATCAAGAAGATAGAAAAAGAGGTGCAGAATCTTATGCATGCAATTGGGAATATTTCTGAAATGTTGGATCATCTAGATTGGAGATTGAAAGATAACTTTGAACATACTGGTTTTATTGAATATGGTTTGGTACGTATGTCAAGAAACATGCTTGGATTAGGAAAGATTCAACTGATTAGTTTTCTTATCGACCATTCTACAACTTCTATGTGCACTACCAATCTATGGGAGATATCCATGAGGATGAGAGCGAAGAAGATGTTTGAACTTAGTCTATGCACGGAATGTTTTGTCTGGTACTGCTTATTTTAGTTATTTTGTTATATTGATTGCAATTACTTTTACTGTTGAACTTTATCTATGTTTGAGTTTGGTATTTTGATGTTTAGATTTCAGTGTTAGGATGTTTTGGTTTGCTTTGGACACAGAATTAAATGTTTGTTGGCTTGCAAAATGTTAGTTTTTAATAGTGCAAATTTTATATTTAATAGTGAGCTTTGTGTTGTTTATGAAAGTTTGGTGCTAGAGTAATGTTTAATTATTATTATAAAAGTTCATTAGTGTTAATTAGAGCTATATGTAAAGCGGTGCGCAGCAGATTTCCACAGAAAATGAAATTTGGAAAAAAATTAAGGCGTTGGCGCAAGATGCGCCAAATTGGTGCAAGATGCGCCAATTTACAAAGAGTTGGCACCTTCGAAGACGGTAGATTGCCTAAAAGCCACAAAATTGCATAGTAAAACTCCATTTTTACTACTTGGGTTATCTCCTACCTCCAATCCTTGTCTTAGGGCTTCACATTGAGCGTGATAGAGAAGATTTTGGAGGCTAAAAATCTTAGATTTCTTCTTCTCTTGGTAAGAGCTTCCCTTTAACTTAGAAATTTTTTATTTTCACCATGGATTTTCTTACTTTACAGAAAATCTAAAATTTGAATTTTTGATGAAAAGCTTGAAGGAAACTCATGGTGAAAAGTTTATTACCAAATAATCTTATTTGGGGTGTTAGATATTTTATTTTGTAATTTATTTAAAATTTATTTGGATTTTCATAGAACTTTCAATGGCTCCACGAGTAAAGAGAGGAAGGCCATCAGATGATTTTGATGCACGGACATCTGTCAATTTCAAGGCCCAACATAGTTATAACACTCAAATAGAATCAATAAAATTGATCTAGGAACGGACATTTGCTAACCTGGTTGGTGAGAACGAGAGGTTGATCATCACCAGAAATTGGGAAAGGTTTTGCTACTTCACTATAGTAGTGATTGTACCAACAAGTCGAGAGTTTTATGCCAACCTGAGGTTCACTGTTGGCGATCACATAGTTGTAAGAGGTAAGCAAGTTAAATTTTATGGAGAATGGATCAATGCTTTTTATGGGCTGAGGAATGCATGTCATGATGAATACACTGCATTCATGATAATTGATTCATCAATGGATGAAGTGATTTCCTATCTGAATGATGGAAGAGGAGAATGTAGGATTAATAATAATAAAAAAGTTAACTTCTCCACTTCTATGTTGACTATTCAGTCAAAGGTATAGAAACACTTCATCTCTGCTAAATTACTACCCAAAAATCATCTAGCTGATGTAACAAAAAATAGAGCAGTATTAAACTATTGCAATCAGAACATGAAAGTAATAGATGTTGATGCTCTCATAGTTCATCATGCTTGGAGCATAGCTAAAATCTTTACAGCTAGTGGTTTGGGTTACCCTGCCCTAATTTTCACTCTATGTGATCAATCATGAGTAGAGTCCCATAGAAATAAGGAAAGATTACAACCATAAAATCTTATTAGGAAGCATACGGTTCAAACAGTTAAAGCATTTGTTGATGTAAGGATTGGAGGTAGTGATAGAACCTCTATAACAGCTATAGGGGCATCTACTTCTCGCTTTGCATCACTTGAAAATATTATGGATCAACTCATGATTCAATAAATGGATATAGTTAATATTTAAAATCAGATTGGAGAAATTTGAGCAAGAAATGCTTAGAACAATGAGTACAAGAAGAGGATAGTTCAACATGATATAGCTTCTGAAGAAGCTATGGTTAGATATCTTGGGGGTGAATACAATGAAAAATTTCTTACTTGCCTCAGCTTTACTCCTCATACTCCTATTCATGAACGAGAATAAGAAGAAGATGATGATGATGATGACGACAAAAGTGATGAAGATTGATATTTTTAGGAGTTTAGTCTATTTGTTTGGTTTTTTGTTTATCCGTTATGTTAATTGGATGTTATTTGGTTACATCTGAAACTGATGTCGTAAAAACTTTTATTATGTGTTGTGGACTTATAATTGTAATAGTAACAGTAGATTTTTAACTTTTCTGCATTTTTAGTATTTTCAGTTTTTAATTCTCAACAAATTCTTTTGAATATATTATGTTTCATTTAATGCTTTAAAATCTATATGTATTTTTAAAGTTAGTACCTTTAGTACACTAGAGCCCAGTTTCATAGTAAAAAATCCTCTACATGTTAGTTTTTATTTTGATGTATTTGTTGTTTTCTGTCACTAACTCAATTTTGTACTAAAACATTTTTAAACTACTTAGAAACTTATGTTTGAGGGGAAGAAATTTTTTTTTAAAAAGAAGTAAACTAAATTTTATTTGCCCTCAATTAATATTTTTTTTAAGATTAATTTAACAAGATTTAACTTAAAATGACTATACTTATGTTTATGAATATTATGAAAATTTAGGTAAAAAGTTTTTAATAATGATAGTCAATTCAAAAGTTAAAGATATTTAGTATGATAGGATAAGACTATGTTTCTTTTATTTAAAGAAAAGGAAATTGTATTTTTTAAGTGTTAGAAATTTTAGAGTTTCATGTAAGAAGAAAAGAATGAGACATTATGGAAATCATAAACTAATATGAATTTATAAAGAAGAAAGGTAAGGGTATTGACTTTATGAAGAGGATAGTGATGTTCAAAACTATTAAAGACTATCTAGATATATTAATCCTCACTTGAAAAAGAAAAAGAAATGAAAGGATTGAAAAGATCCTAAAAGAAAAAAAAAGAAAAATAAGTGAAGAGAAGCTTGAGGAGATGCCTAATCAAAAATTGGCTTCACTTGAATCAACTTAAGGAAACAACTTGATTACTTTTTCTAAACTTGTATTGGAGTATTATTAGCATGAATGGTAAAATTTTCATGAAGTTCTTTTCATATGAATATTCTAAGTATCCTTGATATGACAAATTGCAATTCTTTTTGAAATGAATAGAGATTCATAAATCTTAAATTTGACTGCTAAATACTATTAAAATTAGAGTTTGAATCTAAGTTATTAATGGTTTTTCTTAAATTTTACTTTTTAATTTATTAAACTAAAAAATAGAAGTTATATGCACTCGTAAGACCGAATTGATTTAATTTAGTTTATATTTATATATTTTAGGAAAAGTAGTATTTTAAATTTTAAAAATATAAGACCAGATCGATCTCATATCCTTAGTAGTTTAAATAAATGATCTTAATACACCAAGCAATGCATCTATCCCAACGGGTAGATACGCTACTTACTGTTAAGGCTCGATTAAAAAAACTAAAGAGTTTATGACATCCGTTTAAGTCTGTGAAAAAACTATTTCTTATGTTGACCGACAAGTTCCCGTATTTAATAAGAAAAATTTAATAGGTTTTATACTAAGCTTGGTTTTTGAAAATTTCCTATAAGGGAAAGCCCCCTATAGTTAATTATAGTATAAATAATCGATGTCACCTAAGAAAACTTTGATAAAAAATAGGTGATATTGTCATCAAGGATTTTAAAGGATAGGACTTTTCAAAAGATCGGACAAAGAAGTGTAAAAGGGGAGTGACTCAAATTTGGAACATTTAATTTGAAATCCAAAGGATGAAGAACTAGGGGATGTCATGGATCCTAAGGTGAACCTTGGTGACTTCCTAAGCTATCCTATGGTTCATCTTCAATTTTGAAAAGAAAAATTATTTAAAAATTTCATGTTGATTGTTGACCTCATTTTTGGTCGAGGTTTAGTTTTTCCTCTTTAGTAGCCTATGGTCTAGCCATAGGACTTTCCTGTTGACTATTCCTAAAAGACTAGAAAAGGAACCCTCACCTTTAGGAACTCTAAACTCTTCTGTGCTCAACTTGAAGTTCCATATACTGGTCCTAACGTCTAGCACTTAGTTGGTGGGGCCACTATAAAGGAAGCTCAAGGGGAGTTTCCATAGGACTGCAAGGCCTTAACGTTAGCCCTGGGTGTTGGTCTGGAGCATATTCACTCACTTGCACTCACTTGCACCCACTTTCACTCACAAACCCAAAACCCAGATTTGTTGACTTTGATCCCTTGATCTTTTAGAAAACTCATGTAGATGGTCCCCTAGATCCACAAGACCTAGACAAGGGTTTAGCTAAGACCGGTACATAAAGGACCCAAATGGAGATTTCATTCGTCAATAGATCATATAAAGTGGTTGGCACCCCAATTCTACCAAAACATCCAACTTGGCCTTTTGCCCCCAAATCCACCCAAATTACCTAAATGCTCTTGAAACCTTAAATTTGACCAAAATTCCCAAATTCATCCAAAATATCCAAATTTATTCAAGAAATCATTTCAAATCATTTGAAACTACCTAAATTGCTCAAAACATCCTAAAAATTCCAAAATTACCAAAATACATTCAAATTTGCCAAAATCACAAAAATCCCATTGGTAGCCCAAACTTTCCCGAAATCCTCAAAATCAATTCAAATGTCCCCAAAACCCTCAATTTGGACAATTTGACCACTTTGGCCAAAAAGGCCCAAATTGCCTTTAAAGGCTCAATTTCCACAAATTCACCTCACATACCCATCAATTTGGCCCCAATCCTCCCCAATTTTAATTATAAACTCAAATTTATCATTCATATGATTAAATAAAACCAAATTTGAGCCTAATTGATCCATTCTTTGAGCTCAATTTTGATCCAAATTATACCTCAATTTTGTCTCTATGACTTAATCTCATCTAATTAAACCATATGATCCTCTCAATTGCCCCAGTTTGACTCCAAAATTCTTCCCAAAAATCCTACACATCAAATTGGACCTTACATATGTCTTATTCAAGCCTAAATTTCACTCAATTTCAACCCACATTAAAATCCCCAGATTTGCCCCAAATTGGCAATGTCTCCAAGTTCCACAAAATTGAATGCCCTAACCCCAAAATTGACACTCAATTTAAGTTGATAACGTATTATGACATTCCTCTAGACCATTTTAAACCATCAATTTGGACCTAACCAAACATTAGCCTGACCTAAACCCAAGTCTAACCCAACACCCCCAAGTTGACCAAATGCCCAAAATCCTCCAAATTGAACCTCCAAACCAATTCAAAATCACTCCTAATATTTTCTAAACTCCTCATGAAAATTACTCACACAAAATTGCTTAATAAATTGAGCTCAATAGCATAGCTAGCTCAACCTAAAACCCAAAACAAGCCACTTGACCCAAATAGACCCTTTCAACTAAATTGACTCAATCAAACCAAATTGGTCAACCAAAGACCCCCACAACCACTAAGCTCCTCCTTTGGACCAGGCTGAACCATCCTAATTCCACCCAAGTGAGCTATGGAAGAATGAGTCCTTAAACTAAGGGATTTCATCCCATTTTTGGGCCTTAACCAATAAATCTTTTCCATCACAACAAACCATTGAAAGTTAATCATAATTAACCATCTCCCTGTCTATCCTGACCACCTTCCTTGCTCTAGCCAGGAATCATACTCTCCAAAAAATGCCAAAGCTGTGAGCCACCACCCCTAAATCAAACCCAATTTTAATCATAGAGGCCAGCTCATCTTTACTGCTCTGTAGAGCTCCTCAGCCCTCCACCTAAGCAACTCTTTGCACCCATCAACTGGCCTTGAGCTCCACCCTAAGCACTTCTATTTAAACCCTCTTCTCCATGTCTAAAGGAGAGGTGTTCCAAATCCATGAAGAAACTCTGTCAAAATCAAAGCAGAGACTCTCCAAGCATTCCTTAGATTAGGCCAACCATTTCCCCCCTCTGATTCCCACTGTGAGAGCCCAATTTTAAGCCCAAACTTTCAGCTCAGACTAAGACATCTCTCCACAGTCCACCAATCTACATTTATTTGTTAACACACAATCCCTATAACAAGAGGAGTTGATTTCCCGTCAAAGCCCCCCTTAAAACAGCCTCTAGGATAGCTCGAGACAACACCTAAAATCCATCTTGGCTGAAATCATACCTAGACAATTCACTAGGGCACAAGACTTCATATGGTGGTTTGTTGGACTCAACCAAAGCTACCACAACCATCTGATTGAGGCCTCGTCTTATAGATAAAGGTATTATGCTCTAACCCTAACTCGAGCTTAATTTAATTTGCATGAGTAATTGCTTAATTTCATACTTGATCAACCATATAGATGTGTTCTGATTCAGTAGATGAAGGTTTAGAAACAAACCCCATGTTACTTGGTTAAGTCTAGGCTAAAATCTTAAGGTTTTAGTACGGACAGTTTAAAGGTTAGGTCACTTGAGGACAATGAACGGATGTCGTCTAATCGCGCATGCATCTAATGGACGGAGGAAATCAAGCCGGGCAGACTCTTGGTGCGTGAAATGCGGACCGCGTGACATGCCTAGGTGGAAAGTGCAACGAATGGGATAGCACCGCGTCGTCTTTCGGAGATGCCTATGATCCAGTCAGCACCGCGTTGATAAGTAGATAAATGGGGGTTTTAAATTAAATTAAATGCCAAACCTTTAAAAATTCATAAATTTGCATACAAAAATCATAAAAATAAAAGAAAAATACCCTCTTGCTCAGTGAACAGACCAGAATAATGTGCACCAAAAATAAAAATTATTTCCCAAGTATATGATTTTTAATTCATTAATACCCTCTGTGGTATTTCAATTCTCCATGAATAAATATAGCTCACAATGGATTGAAATTTCTAAAGTCTTTTCCTCATAACAGAGGGGGTGTTCTATGATTTTTCCAAGGTCAGAAGACATCTCTATGCTTCTAGCCCTAATTTTCAAGCTAGGGTGGCCATTTTGGCTTATTATAATTATATAAATCAAAATATCATTAAAAAATTATGAGAATAATTTTCATAGGTTTTTTTATGGCTAGAGAAGTCTAGGAAAAATATTATGATGTTTTGAAATATTTTGTATATTTCTTTATTTAATCAAATGTATACTCCTTGTGTTAGATTATGTAAATTATTTACTGATAAAAAATTGACAAAATGAAATCTACATTGTGCATAAAAATCATGTTTACTTACTGCAAAAATTTAAAAATTATTTGGCTTAGTTTATGCACTAAAATTGATTTTTAGAGAAATTTTGTATTTTTGTACAAACGTAATTATAATAAATTAAATAAGCTTAAAAAAATCATGAAAAAAAGTTTTCTCAGTTCCTTGTGATCAGGGACATTTCATAATAAAATCTTTTATATGTCATTTTTAAAGTATATTTTGAATTAATAATAAATAAAATAATAAAAATTTTCAAAAATACAAAGAAATGGTGCAAAATGTGTACAAGTTTTCCCTGATCACATAAAATTGATTTGGACATTTTTCCAAACTTTTCAAATTTAAAAATAAAATTTAAAAGCTTAAAAGTTAATTTCCTTATTTTCTCATTAAAATAATTATAATAAATAAATTAACAATCATAAAAATACAAAATTTGATTCTATGAGTTTTCTTAACTAAGAGAAGTCTAATAAAAATATAAAAATAATTTTGGTAATTAAAAAATTATTTTATGTTTAATTAAATCATTGAAATTGATCCAAAATAAAATAATAATAAATTAATTCAAAAAAATCACAAAATTTTGCGTAGGTGTTTCTCTGATTTACAGGAACCTCTAATAATTTTCTCATAAATGAAAAATTTATCATAGATAGTTAAATAAATCAATTTAGAAAACCCTATTTCTTGAATTTAAATAATTATTTAAATTAAATTAGATTAAAAATAACACCAAAAAAACCACATTATTCTCCTATGACATTTCAATTAACTCATGGATATGACACTCTGAATGCTCAAGTCATTTGAGTTTTGTTTAATGAGTTATGAGGTAAAATATCCCAAGGGCAAAATGGTCATTTTTTATTTTGGTTCTTAATAAAAAATTTACGATTAACCAAGAGAAAATGAGAAATTTTGATCTTAATGAACATGTTTGGATGATTGAAATACAATGGGATTAAAAGGTAGAAGCTCACCCACCACCTTTGGACATCATCAACAAAATCATAATTCTCCTAATCTTCATGACTTGGAAGTCAATTAAGATCAAATTATTGTTATGTGATGGGCTTAAGCTAGAAAGACGATAGTTTACTTTTCTTAAGCCCAAAGTTGAGGACGATGTGATCATTTAATAAGAATACATATCACTTAAATCAAAATGTATTATGACATTCCTCTAGACCATTTTAAACCATCAATTTGGACCTAACCCAACATTAGCCTCACCTAAATCGAAGTTTAACCCAACATGCCCAAATTTAAAAAATGCCCAAAATCCTCAAAATTGAACCTCCAAAACAATTCAAAATCACTCTTAATATTTTCTAAACTCCTCATTAGAATTAATTGCTCAATCAATTGAGCTCAATAGCATGGCTAGCTCAACCTAAAACCCAAAACAAGCCACTTGACCCAAATATACCCTTTCACCTAAATTGACTCAATCAAACCAAATTGGTCAACCAAGGACCCCCACAACCACTAAGCTTCTCCTTTGGACCAGGCTGAACCATCCTAATTCCACCCAAGTGAGCTATGGACCAATGAGTCCCTAAATTAAGGGATTTCATCCCATTTTTGGGCCTTACCCAAGAAATATTTTCCATCACGACAAACCATTGAAAGTTAATCATAATTAACCATCTCCCTGTCTCTTCTGATCACCTTCCCTGCTCTAGCCAGGAATCATACTATCCAGAAAATACCAAAGCTGTGAGCCACCACCCCTAAATCAAACCCAATTTTAACCATAGAGGCCAGCTCATCTTTAATGCTCTGTAGAGCTCCTCAGCCCTCGACCTAAGCAACTCTTTGCACCCATCAACTGGCCCTGAGCTCCACTCTAAGCACTTCCATTTAAACCCTCTTCTCCATGGCCAAAGGAGAGGTGTTCCAAATCCATGAAGAAACTCTGTCAAAATCGAAGCAGAGGCTCTCCAAGCATTCCTTAGCTTAAGCCAACCACTTTTCCACTTTGATTCCCACTGTGAGAGCCCAATTTTAAGCCTAAACTTTCAGCTCAAATCAAGAAATCTCTCCATNGTGAAAACGAGGTGCCAACCAACCTATTTGAGCCATGGACTAATGGAATCCTCTACTTTTGGTCCTTCATATACTGGTCCTGGCTAGACCAGCCTAGGGCTAGTGGGTCTAGGGGACCATCTAAATGAGTCTCCCATAAGATCAAGGGATCAAAGTCAACAAGTTTGGGTTTAGGGTTGTGAGTGGATGTGGTGTGCAAGTAAGTGAAAGTGAGTGTAAGTGTGTGAACTAGCTCCAGACTAACATCGAGGGTCAATCCTAAGGCCAAGCAGTCTTATGGGAATGCCCCTTGAGATCCCCCATATTGACCCCGCATACTAAGTGCTAGAGATTAGGACCAATGTGTGGTGCTTCAAGTTGAGCAGAGAAGAGTTGAGAATTTCTAATTGTGAGGGTTCTTTTTCTAGTTCTCTAGGACTAGTCAACAGAAAAGTCCTATGGCTAGACCCTAGGCTACTAAGGAGGAAACTAGACCTAAACCAAAAGTGA
>JXCR01095043.1:9722-20687 GCA_002079205.1 Phalaenopsis hybrid cultivar | reverse complement strand
CTTAAATACAAGTTTAGAGAATGTAGCTAAGCCTTCTTCCTTAAGTTGATTCAAGTGAAGCCAATTTTTGAATCAACATCACCTCAAGCTTCTCCTCACATACTTTTCTTTTCTTTTCTTTTCTCTCTCCTTTTTTTTTCTTTTGCTTTTTGCTTTTTTTTTTTCTTTTTCATTTTCATGTAAGGATTACTATATCTAGATAGCCTTTAATAATTTTGAACTTTACTATCCCCTTCTTAAAGTTAAAAAAGCTTTTCACATTTCTTCACTTTATAAATTTACCTTGGCTTTGAAGATTTTCTTAAAAAGTTTCAATCCTTCGTTTTTACAAGAAACACTAAGATTTTCAATACTTCAAAAATATAAATTCCTTTACTTAAAATAGAAAAACATAGTCTTAAATTCTCATATTAAAAACCTTAATTTCTAGAATTAACCTTTATCATTGAAAATTTTTACTTAAGCTTACTATATATTTAGAAACACAAATATAGTTATCTAATGTTGGGCTCTACTACCACATGTCATGCTAAATTAAGTAAAATTAAAATATAGACAATTGAGGAAAAATAAAATTAAGTTTCTTGCTTTATAAAGGAATTTTTCTTCCCCCCAAAACTAAAAGTTTTTTAAAAGATTAAGCATGAAAAACTGAAAAATATAAGGTGAAAGAAAATAGTTATTACATAAGGAAAAGACTTACCTATTGAAGCTTCTATTTTTGAAACTTAACTCTGAAGTATTGAAAGTGCTAGTATGAAAAGTTACAAAACTTAAAATATTAAATAACACATAATATATTAACAAAATATTTGTTGAGAAAGAGTTAACTAAAAATAAATACAACAAAGTACTAAAAGAAAACAATAGTACTAAAATAAAATTCAATTAAAAAACAGCTCTACAGACTATAGTTCACAACACAACATTCAATATAAATCAAAGTATCACACTCTACAAACTAAACAATAACAATAAGAAAGTGCAACAAACTATAAACTAAATAAAAGATTAGAACTATGAATAGGAAGACATCTTCCCTCATCCTCTTCTTCATCATCATCTTCTTCTTCTATATCAAATTTCTGCTATTGATAAAGGGTAAGAAGAGGGTGAGTAGGAAACTGTACTGAGTGGTCACCCCTCATGTATCTAACCATAGCATCATCATATGCAACATCATTATCAAACTTTTGTTTTGTTAAATAATCATTGTGTGCATTCCTGGCCTCCAAATTTTTAATCATATTCTCTATCCTTAAGATATCTCCTTGTTGGATCATCATTTCTTCTATAAGTCCATGGAGAGTAGGGGTACTAGAAGTAGAAGGAATATCCCTACTCTTACTTCCCATTCTCCATCCAACATGAGATTCATAGGTTTTAATATTTGCTAGCCCAATAGGTTTAAGAGGCTCAATCTTTTCCTCATAAATTCTAAAATCAACTCCTGATTGCTCACATAATGTGAAAATTAGGACAGAGTGTCCTAATCCACCAGTCGTATAACCCAAAGTAATAGAATGAATGTTCTTATAAATTATGAAACCAACATCTAGACTGCCCATCTGTTGGATGCAGAAGTTCAGGATGACTCTATCCTTAGTAACTTCGCTATGGAGGTTTGTAGGTATCATTCTGGCAAATATAAAGTAATGTTAGGCTTTGGATACTACATTTAACATAGAAGCAAGTAAGTTTACCATAACTTTATTCTACACCTTCCAAGCTCCACTTCTATCAATAAGAAATGAAATAACTTTATCTAGAGCCTCATTCGTAGAAGAGATTGCATTGTACTCACATTGAAATGCTCCTCGCAACCGATAAAGTTCATTAATCCTCCTCAGGTGAACTCAACCATTTTACCACGAACATAGACGTGGTCAACTGAAGTTTCTTTAAAATTGGCATAAAACTCTGTGACTATACCAATACCAGCGTCGACAGTAAAGTAACAGAAATTCTCCCATTGCCGAGCAATAATCAATCTCTCGACTTCACCACCAAAATTTTTAAACGCTCGATCTGGAATTATTTTCTTTATTTTCAGTATACTATTAAAATGAATGCTAGCTTTGAAGTTGATGAATCTTTTGTCATCATATTCCAATTTCCTCTTTCCTTTGCTTGCCTTGGTGCCATTGCAATCTTCAAAAGAAAAAAAATGTTAAAATCCAAATAAATTCCAAAAATTGAAAATCACAATGTGGAACGTTCTAAACTTAAACTCACTAAGTAAGAGTTCTTCACCAAAGGATTTTCTCAAAATCTTCTTAAGAAAAGTCTTAAAATTTTGGATCTCAGTAATGTAGGAGAAATACTTGGTGGAAATAAAAAACTATTAGTTAAAATAGTAGCTCTTATCGAGAGAAGATGAAATCCAAACTTCTTTTGCTTCTGATCTCTTTAAATCAACGTGTTTGCAAGCCCTTGATGCATAAAAAAATATATGCATTTTTGGACCTATAATTTATATTCATTAGTGACGAGATTGCACTTTAAAGGAAGGTATTTTTCATGTTTAATTGCAGGTTGCTGATTTTTAGGACTTGAAGCAAAAAATGAAGCAAAAAGGATGAATTTTGAGTCAAAATGTCATTTTAGAAGAAATACTCGGCGCCGACGTCCCCAGACTAGATGCCGACGACACTGACCCACATAATGGAGTCCAGAATTTCTTTAGCGTTGATGGCACTAGGAGCAGTGCCTTGATAGAGAGCAATGAACTAATTCACGGGTCACTGGCGCCGATGGCGCCTTAATGGGCGCCGATGGCGCCTTAATGGGCGCCGATGGCGCTAATTTAGGTGAAAGAACAATTTCTAGAAGATTCAATGAATTTCAAACTTTTTGAAGATTTTTTGCATGCACCTATTGGAAAACTGACATTAGGCTCTATTTAGAGAAAAAAATGATCATAAAAATCTCTCTCGTCCCCCTTCCAACCACTTTGAGTCCATTAGTCATTTTGTTCCTTAAAGTTTTGAGTTTTGTGGTGAGTTTAAGTGTGAATTCTTCTATAAGAGCTTTTAGAGAGGGTCAGAAGTGAGAGATTTCTTCTTCCTTACATTTTCTAAGAGAGAATCAAGAGTCTTGTAAAGAGAGAAAGAGTCCAAGAGAGGGTACAAGTGATTTGCTTTGAGAAAGAGTTACAAATAAGTTTTGTTTGTTTATTGTTGTTGTATGAACTTTTTTTTTATATATGAAATTTATGTTTTGTTGTATCTTTCTCATGAAGTATGAGTAGTTTTTTTTATCTTTCTCCTTACTCTGAGATATGATGAAATGAAGAGATAATTTAGATGTGCTAATTTAAAAAAAAATAAATTATGATGGTTTTTTCACTCCGTTCTGAATTTACTTTTCAATCTGGCCACTTAAAATATTAAAATCTATTATGAAACATATGATACGGGTAAATAGTGTATGAGTTCTACAATAGAGTAAAAATCACATTTAATTCCATGGAGGAGTGTTTTGTTCTTGGAATTAAGTGCAAATAAATATGGAAATATACATTGTTGGGTGTATAATTAGAGATTTTAGGGTGATAGCCTAAAATTTCCAATTTGGTCTTAATGTTTATAAACTAAAGTTGGCGTTAGCCTTCAGGGGCAGGGAAGTTGGAGCTCTGGAGTGAGAATCAGTATCCTTTCAGCCTAACTACAGATTTTGGGACTAAACTTTAGATTAGATAATGATTTTTTATAACATTGAATCAGGGTAGAGAATTTAAATTGTTCTTATTTGGCACAATACAGATTTAAATCATTTATCTCATCTCATTTAACCAAAAACTCATTGTAGTGGGAAAGATGCTTTTTCATATTAGATAACTTCATCACATATATATAGTTTTGTAGTTACTATTTTAAACTTTACATTACAGTTTTGCTAGTAGTTAATAATTTAGTTTTGATAGTACCTTAGATATTCAAAATTAATGATAGTATTTTTATTTCTTTGCTGTGAATTTTCTAGTTAATTTATCATTTCCAATTTAAACCTTCCTCGTGAGATCGATATTTGGGGCTTAAACTGAAAGTCCTATATTAGTTGATAACAATACATATACTTCTGTAGAATCCATACATAAATTGCTTAAATTTCTTATTAAAAAAATAATGCATCAAGTTTTTGGCATCATTGCAAAGCGGAGTCAACTTTATATATTTTAGATAACTATATTTTTGGTATAAAGTGTTAGGCGTCATTCCCGGGGAAGATAATGGTAAATTAAATATATTTGGTAAATTAGGAAATTTAGCGATAAATATAAAATATAAAATAAAAAAAATCAAAAATTCAAAAAATAAATTTATATTTAAGAATATTTTTTAAAGATAATTTTCTTTGCTTATTATATTTGTTTATGTGAAATAATGGATCTGAAGATTTAGTGCCTTACGATTCAAAATTAGAACGTACTATTAGAAAACTTTGAAAACAACAAAAAGAAATTAAGAATTTGAATGAAATGACGAATAACTTAAATAATAAAATAAATAAAAATTGACAAAGACCTTTAAAAGATTATTTTACTCCTACATCAGATGAACTTCTCTTGACTATTCAAAATCTTGATGTTGTTTTTAATTCCTTTGAGCTTAAACCTGCTATTATCCAAATGGTACAAAATAATCAGTTTGGAGGAACACCTATTGTAGATCCTGACTTACATCCTGCTAGTTTTCTTGAAATGTGTTCTACTTTTAAATATGACGGAGTGTCTAATGATGTTGTTAGGCATTGAATTTTTCCTTTTTCATTAAGGGACAAAGCTAAAACTTGGTTAAATTCATTAGCACCTGGATCTATCAGAACTTAGGAATAACTATCACAGAGATTTTTGGATAAATATTTTCCACCCTCGAAAACCGTTAACCTTAGAAATGATAGTACATCTTTTTGTCAGTTTGAAGGGCAATCGATATGTGAAGCATGGGAAAGATTTAAAGATCTTATTAGGAAATGTCCACACCATGCTTTCTCAGATTGGTTAATAATTCAAACTTTTTACAATGGATTAGTAGGATCACTTAGTTCTAATATAGATGTTGCTACAGGTAGATCACTAATATCAAAATCTTTTGATGAAGCATACTTTTTAATATAGGAAATGTCTACTAACAACTTTCAATGGCACTCTGAATGGATAAATCCTAAAAGAGTAGCTAGTATTCATGATTTTGAAGCAATGTCTATTTTAGCATCTCAAATTGCCACTATATCAAAAAAGATTGATCAAATTGGAGTGAAATATTCTCAAATACCACCAATGTTGGAGGAAAATTCACTAGAACTAATAATTGATACTCAATCATCTTATGATACATTAAATACTATAAATAATGGAAATAACAACATCTATTCTAATTATTATAATCTTCGATGGAAAAATCACCCTAATTTTAGTTGGAATAATTATAACAATAACATTCGACCTTATTGTCCTCATGATTTAACTCTAACCCTAACCCACAAGTTAAGGAAAAGAAGTTGACAATGGAAGAAGTAATGTTGAACATGGGAAATCAAATAATAAATCAAGAGGATGCTATTAGAAATATTGAAAATCACTTAGAACATATTGCTACTGCACTTAGTAATAGAATTTCAGGAATTCTTCCGAGCACTATCAAAGTTAATCTTAAAGATCAAAATAAGGAGTAAATTAAATCTATTGAATTAGAAAGTAGAAAAGATGTGGAAATAAGAATTCAAAGAGAAACTAAAGTTGATGAGGAGAAGGAAGAGATTAAAAGTGATAGTAATGAAAATCAACCAATACATGGATTGAAGTAGAAGAATAAAGATAAACAATTCCTCAACGATTGAAGCAGAAGAATAAAGATAAACAATTTACAAAATTGTTTGAAATCCTTAAAAAATTATATTTGGGAAATTAGAGATGAGGGATACATTAATTTCCTTGCTTCATTACTTAACCTGATATCTAAATAATGACATTTTTTCGTCTCTGCAAAATTACTCCCTATAATGAAGATTATTAGAGTTACAAAATAAAGTGCAACATTAAACTATTTCATTCAAATGTGAAATCCCATTGATGTGGGATCAATTAATTTTAAATCTATTATGGGTATTTTTATGAATGGGCTTATATATGGACGGGGGCATCTTTCTATAATTTTTTTACTTTGCAGTCAATCTCAAGTGCCATATGAAAGTTGGGAGAAAGTATTTTTACACTGGAAGCCCATGATTCTTATTGATGAATACTTTATTGGAAATGGAAATGAAGCATTAAATATTTTCTTGGATCATTCATCACATGCTTCAACACCATCAATGCCCTATATAGTTGGAAGTTCAATAGTTTTGGAGAAGAAAAGGAAGAAAATAGAAAGAGAACTTCAAAGTATCATGAATGCAATAAGAAATCTTAACTACTATTTTGATCATTTAGATTGGAGGAGAAAGTACTGAACATGAACAGGAGTAATTGAAGAAGTTGGACTCTCTACTATTTTAAACTAATTATATTTTTAATGTGATTTGTTGGATTAACTTTCTTTAGAACTTTTATAACTTTAATTGTGTGTATAGTTTTGTATCAACGCTCTAGTGTTGTGACTTGATTTTGACGCTAAATTATAGTTTAGTTTGCTTTATGTATGTGTGAGTTTGATTAAAAATGTTTGTTTGTAAAAATTTGGATTTTCAGATATAAAAGTTAGTTTGGTGTTGTTTGTGAAAATGCTTATTTGTGAATTATTTTAGGAGAAATATTAGCATTTAAAAAAGACTAATTAAACTTTGGAGTGAATTGAAATAAAATAAAAATTCTTATTTGTGAATTATTTCAGGACAAATATTAGTGTTTAAAAAAGACTAATTAAACTTTGGAGCAAACTGAAATAAAATTGAAATTGCGAAAAAAGAAAAATATGAAATTTTTGGTTCTAGCGCCGACGACGCCAGCTTGGGTGGCGACCACACTCTTGACCTGAAAGTTCCCAGAACCTCTAAATTTTTTGATTTCCACAGTAAAAATACCATTTTTACCCCTTCAGTCATCTTCAACATCCGGTTTGTGCACCTAGGGCTTACAAGTGCTTGGATTTGAAGGCAAAAGAAGTTTAGATTTCATCTTCTCTTGGTAAGAGCTACACTTTGAACTCAAAATTTTTTATTTTCACCAAGGAATTATCTTGCAGTATCAAGATCCAAAATTTTGAAATTTTTGGGAAGCTTTTTAAGAAAATCCCTTGGTGAAGAACTCTTACTTAGTAGATTCAAGTTTGGAATGTTCCAAGTTGCAATGTTTGGAATTTTGGGAATTTATTTGGATTTTATCAATTTTTCTTAGATTACCATGACACTGAGAATGAGCAAGGGAAAGAGGAAAGTGGATTATGATGACAAAAAAATTGTCAACTACAATGCTAACATCTATCTTAATAGTCTGCTTGCAAATAAAAAAGTAATTCTGGATCGAGCATTTAAAAATATGGGTGGAGAAGTTGAAAGATTAATCATTGCTCGGCAGTGGGAAAATTTTTGTTACTTTACTATCGAGGCTATTATTGGTATAGTAATGAAGTTCTATGCTAACTTTAAGGAAACTTTTGAGTACTACATTTTTTTCATAGAAAAATGGTGGAATTTACTCCAAGAAGAATCAATGAATTTTTTAGTTACAAGAAGAATATCTCTGTGAGTACAAAGATTTTTCTGTTACAAAAGAGTTCTTAGATGAAGTTTTATTTTCTGACTGATATAAGAGGAGCTTGGAAGGTTAAGAATAATGTTAAGGTGAACTTCCCTCTTTCTATGTTAAATGTAGTATCTAAGGCCTGACACTATTTTAAATCTGCCAGAATGATACCAACGAAACATCATAGCGAGGTTACAAAGCATAGAGCCATCCTAAACTTCTATATTCAATAGATTAAAAGGATAGATGTAGAATCTATTATTTATAGAAATGTTCGTTCTATTGCTTTTGGTGAGTCGACTGGGGGTTTAGCACACCCTGCCTTGATCTTTGATACACCAAAAATATATGCATAGTTATACCTATTATTTATACTAATTTTTGGTTATATTGAGCTTTAAATGAATGTATTTTTCATGTTTTATTGCAGGTTACTGATTTTTAGGACTTGAAGCAAAAATGAAGCAAAAAAGTAAGCAAAAGGCAAGAAATTTTGAGTCAAAATAGCAATTTTGAAGAATACTCAGCGCAAACGGTGCTAAGATGGACGCCAACAATGCAGACTTAAAGAACTGAGGCCAGAACTATACTCAGTGTCGACGACACCATTTGATAGAGAGCACAAAATTAATTCATGGGCCACTGGCGTCGACGACGCCTGAATGGGTGCAGACGGCGCTAATGTCCGTGCAAGGACATTTTCTATAAGATTTAATGAATTTTGACTCTTTATGAAGAGTTTTTGGAAGCACCCATTAGAAAACTGATATTAGGCTCTATTTAGAGCGAACATTAATCAGAAAACTACCTCTTCCACTCCCCTCAATCACATAGAGTCCATTAGTAATTTATTTCTTTAGTGATTTGAGTTTTTGTGGTGAGTTTAAGTGTTACTTCTTTTCTAAGAGTTGTTAGAGAAGGAGAAAAGTGTGAGATTTCTTCTTCTTACATCTTTTAAAAGAGGATCAAGAGTATTGTAAAGAGAGAAAGAGTCCAATAGGGGCTGCAAGGGATTTGCTTTGAGAAAGTTTCAGATAAGTGTTGTTTGTTTATTATTGTTGTATGAACTTTCTTTTATATATAAAATTTATGTTTTATTGTATCTTTCTAATGAATTTAGAGTAGTTTCATTGTCTTTCTCCCTACTTTGAGATATGATGAAATGAAAAGATAATTTGAATGAGCCAGTTTTAAAATATAAAATAAATTGTGATAATTTTCAACTCCGTTCTTAATTTACTTTTCGATCTGGCCAAATGAAATGTTAAAATATATTATGAAACATATGATTCTGGAAATGGAATATGAGTTAAACAACAGAGTGAGAATCACATTTAATTCCAAGGAGGAGTATTTTGTTCATGGAATTAAGTGCAAATAAATAAAGAAAAATACATTGTTGGGTGTAAAATTGGAGATTTTAGGGTGACAGACTAAAATACCCAATTTGGTCTTAGTGTTTAATAACTAAAGTGAGCATTAGCCTTCAGGTGAAGAGAAGTGAGAGCTCTGAAGTGACAGCCAGTATCCTCCAAGCCTAACCACGGATTTAGGGACTAAACCTAAGATTAGCCAATGATTCTCAATAACACTGGATCAGGGTAGAGAATTAAAATTGCTCCTATTTGGCGTAATAAATATTTAAAACATTAGTCTGATCTCATTTTACCAAAAACTCATTGTAATGGGAAAGATGCTTTTTCATATTAGATAACTTCATCACGTAAACATAGTTTGGTAGTTAATGTTTAAACTTTGCATTACAGGTTTGCTAGTAGTTAATAATTTAATTCTGATAGTACATCAAACATTCAAAATTAGTGACAATAATTTTATTTTATTATTTTGAATTTCTTAGTTAATTTATCACTTCAAATTTAAACCTTCCTCGTGGGATCGATATTTAAGGCTTAAACAGAAAGTCCTTTAATACTTGATACCGATAGGTATACTTGCATATAATCCCTACATAAATTGTTTAAATTTATTATTCATAAAATAACACATCAAGTTTTTGCCATTGTTGAAAAGTGGAGTCAACTTTACATATTTTTCACAGCTATATCATTGGGATCAATCTTCACACTACGTGAGCAGGCAGGAGTTGATTTTGGAATGAATGAGTAGAGGATTGAACCTCTAAAACCTATTGGGCCTGCAAATATTAAGTCTTATGAATCTCAAGTTAGATGGAGATATGGAAGTAGGAGTAGGGATAGTACCCCTACTCTCAAGTGACTTATGGAGCAAATGATGATCCAACAGGGAGATAACTTAAGGATGAAAAGCAGGATGGAAAATATGGAGGCCAGAAATGCACATAATGATGATTTGATAAGGCAAAAGTTTGAAAATGATGCGACTTATGATGATGCAATGGTTTGATACATAAGGGGTGAGCACTCTGTTAAGTTTCTTAGTCACCATGTCTTTACCCCGTATCACCAACAAAGCTTTGATGTTGAAGAAGAGGAAGATGATGATGATTGGTTATGTTTACTTAGTCATAGTTTGATCTTTTTTGTTTATAGTTGGTTGTATTTTATTGTTGTTATTGTTAGTTTTTAGAGTGTGATACTTTGCTTTACTTTATATGTTATGTTGTATTGTGAACAGTAGGATTGTAAACCTATTTTTGCATTAGAATTTATTTTAATACTATTATTAGTTTTTATATACTTTGTTGAATGTAATTGCGGTTAATTCTTTCTCAGCAATTTTGTTTTGTATTAAATGTTATTTAATGTTTTAATTCTTGTAGTTTTTCATGTTAGCACCTGCAATATTTTAGAATTAACTTTTAAAATCAGAACCTTCAACAGGTAAGTTTTTTCTTTATGATTAAATGTTTTCTTTCACCATTTATTTTTTAAGTTTTTCATGCTAAATCTTTTAAAAATTTAAGTTTGGGGGAAAGAAAAATTCCTTTTTAAAGAAAGAAACTTTATTTTATTTGTCTTCAATTAGCTATATTTTCAAAATTTTTAAATTTAACATGACCATTAGTATTAGAGGGTGACTTTAGATAACTATATTTTTGTTTCAAAATATACAGTAAACTTAAGTAAAATCTTTTAATAATAAAGGTTGATTTTAGAGATTAAAATTTATGTATGAGAAAATAAGACTATGTTTTTTCATTGTAAGTTAAGAAATTTGTATTTTTGAAGTATTAAGAATCTTAGAGTTTCATGTAAGAAGAAAAGAATAAAACCTTATGAAAAATCTTTAAAGCTAATATGAATTTATAAAGTGAAGGAATGTAAAGTTTTTAACTTTAA
>JXCR01095022.1:12040-26468 GCA_002079205.1 Phalaenopsis hybrid cultivar | reverse complement strand
TCAATCGATTTTTCATCAGTATTCCTATAGTGAAATGAATGCAATGTGGATAAAAATATCCTTATCCAACAAACATGAAGATAGCATGCAAAGTGCATTTTTTATTTTTTGAAGTTTAAAAGTGTATTAGACACCAAACCAATGCAAAATCAAATATCAAAGTATTCATCATCATCCGAAAGTGCAGCAATGACTTTTTTAGTTCATTGTCCTACTTGAGCAATGATAATTGGATTTCTTCATGTAGCATGAAAAAAATAGAAGTATCAAACCGGTAAATAAATTTAGCATATAAAAAAACTAGAAATAAAAACTCACAAACTGAAGCATTAAGTAAAAGCAAGAAGTTGTATCCCTGGATAAATACAAAGTAAAAGCAAGTCATTCAGAACAAAAGATAGATACGCTTACCACACAGGTACCACCTTATCAACTGATATTTCTTTAAATCCTAGACCAAGAATGCCATCAAATTTTGCCACTAAGAAAGTCACACCCGGCTCCTTGGTGGCTTCAATAAAAACCTGCGCAAACCAAGCATATCAGAATCTACTCCGTAGCACAAACAAAATATAACATTCTAAACGTAAACACTGTCTAAAAAGCATGCCTGATCTTTCACAAGAAGGTCACCAACAGTAATATGATCTTGACTGAGGAATCCTGCAACCGCTCCAGTTCCATACTGAATGGCAGCAGATTGCCCTGGTAAAGGCAACGGACAGAAAAGTCATAGACTGCTCTCCAAAAGAACAGCCTTTCAGTATGAAAAACGTTACAATAGAAAGGAAACAATGGAAACCAACAGAAAACCGAAGATCATCATTTCCATGCACACAAAAAACTTAGAAATGCAGCAAGAGAGGTGAAAAAATTAATGCTAGAAACACCAAAAATCAATTTCAATGGCACCAAGTAGAGAAAAATTTTGTTGGAAGTAACATAGATGCATTTAGTCATTAACCTACGCGAATAACTGCTCATGCTCAAACAGTTAAGTCATTTGATTCCTAATGCCAAGCACCAAGGTTGAGGATTTTCTAACATGAGTAAAACATATGCTATTTCAAGAACAAGAGAATTCACTTCAATTACAAACTCATGAATGATGCTGCATTGTTAACATAATTTGACAAGCAAATTTTCCAATCAAATATAATTACAAAAATTTTGATTTTTAATAATAATTATTCATATCAGGTTGTACCATTGCTCCGTCAAATGCACAAGACTTAAAGCACGGCACAAGAAAAATATTTGTTTAATAAGAGAAAAATATTTGTCCAAAAAAAGGTAAAAATGCTGTTTTAGAAGAGAAAATTTCTCCAAAACTTATTGAACAGTCCTCATAAGTTCAGAAAAAATATTTCAAATAAGAGCAAAACATCACCAATGCCATTCAACCAGATTAGATTGAAAGTAAATTCTATTATCTCCAATTTCTCAATTTTTATGATATCTTCCCATTCTTTTCAGGATTTTTCACGTCATCATAACATTCAACATTGAGGTTGCACTTCATGGGTGAGGATATCATCATCCCGGGTATCACAATTGGTTTCAATGAAATTCTGAACATCCCGGGTANTAGAAACACCAAAAATCAATTTCAATGGCACCAAGTAGAGAAAAATTTTGTTGGAAGTAACATAGATGCATTTAGTCATTAACCTACGCGAATAACTGCTCATGCTCAAACAGTTAAGTCATTTGATTCCTAATGCCAAGCACCAAGGTTGAGGATTTTCTAACATGAGTAAAACATATGCTATTTCAAGAACAAGAGAATTCACTTCAATTACAAACTCATGAATGATGCTGCATATTTAACATAATTTGACAAGCAAATTTTCCAATCAAATATAATTACAAAAATTTTGATTTTTAATAATAATTATTCAAATCAGGTTGTACCATTGCTCCGTCAAATGCACAAGACTTAAAGCACGGCACAAGAAAAATATTTGTTTAATAAGAGAAAAATATTTGTCCAAAAAAAGGTAAAAATGCTGTTTTAGAAGAGAAAATTTCTCCAAAACTTATTGAACAGTCCTCATAAATTCAGAAAAAATATTTCAAATAAGAGCAAAACATCACCAATGCCACTCAACCAGATTAGATTGAAAGTAAATTCCATTATCTCCAATTTCTCAATTTTTATGATATCTTCCCATTCTTTTCAGGATTTTTCACGTCATCATAACATTCAACATTGAGGTTGCACTTCATGGGTGAGGATATCATCATCCCGGGTATCACAATTGGCTTCAATGAAATTCTGAACATTATTATCATAACTAGTCACAACACTATTCATTTATACCTATAGTAGCCATCAGTATAAACTAAACCAACTGTTTCATAGTTTGTAAATTCTTATGCACCACTAACTAATTCCTTCTTAGATCACATTATACAATATTTCTAGGTTACCTAAGGCCCTTCGAACAACCTTCATCATGTTAGTTTGACCAACCGGTTCTCTTTTGAAAACCTTTTATGGTAATTCGATTCCATAAAAATTATTGCCCCCTCTTCTCTCAAATGTTAATTTCAGAAATCTTCATCCATATCATCTAAAAAAAACTGCCAACAGACCTTTTTTTAATATAACTAATACTAAAATGAATATTAAATACACTTGGAACAGGGGCTTCGAGGCCTGGATGATAATTAATAAAAAGAATAGGAATACTAAATAATCTCTTCCTCATCATGAAACTCAATTGCAACATCCTAGAAATCACACTCGTGCTTCCCAACAGGGTGAAAGTAAAGTGCGGCATACCTTTTTTTTGTTTCTTTTTAAGGGGAAACAACTTTTATTGCCAAAACATTCAGAAAAAAATTTTAAGGATAACAAAAAATGTTTTCTTTCAAGGATAACAAAAAAGTAGGAAACATGCAAGAAAATAGAAGGGATACACCAGGGCCTCCGGAAGCAATATATTTTCCCAAGCAAGACAGTTCAACACCAGATACTATAACAACAATAAAAATTATCATAGGAAATAGAAAGGATAAACCAATCTTCTTGCAGGTGCTCAATGAAAGTGATCATAAGAAAAAGAAAAGACAAACCATTCTTCATGTACGTGCTTGATTTGCTGGACTTATACTTCGAATGAAAAAAGCAAGCGACCTGCAAATCGCAAGAGAATAGAAACAGAATGCATCAGTTTAATCGTAATTGATGTTGAAACTAGACAAAATTTACAGAATAACACTAAAGCGTTAGAAATTTTGATGTCCATACTACAAGTAACAATTCGTCAAGAATAGACCTAGAAAGTTACAAAATTTTGTGGATTTTAAATAGAAACGCAATTAAAATCATGAATATATTTCTCAATTAAATTATCAGTAACAAACAGGAGCGGAAAACCTAAAAGGTCCAAGGAATTCATTTGCGATGCTAAATTAGGAAAACGCAGACACAAATGGCGCACTAACCGAGAAGTAGCACTTTGCCGATGGAACCCATAGGTTCGAGCTTCCAGTGTCAAATATCACAGTAAACTTCTGCGGAGGCGAACCGATGCCAATCTCTCCATAGTACTGAGCATTCATGTAATTTTTTAACCTTATAATATCCTCCTGCGATCCATCCAAAACTCCTCTGAGACCAATCCTGTCATATTTTAGGGGATCCACTTCACCATTAACAAGCCTTGCGGCAACCCTGCTGTTCTCATCCAGCGATCTCTTCTTCAGCGCGATCCTAGCCAATCCGTCCGCAGAAACCGGGAGAATCAACGGAAGTATGAGAATCGTTACAATAAGAATCACAAAAGGAATCCCACGCCCATTGCCCATGAAAGACTAGACGATCAAAACAGAGAAATTTCAGAACAAACGTAACAAAAGCAACAACTAACAATCAATCAAAAATTTCATCAAAAACACATTATATCCGTAAAGATCGGAGTGAAAAACTCGTGAGCAACTGAAGAATCTTCGCTCACCGACTAAGGGAAAACTGCCGTGAAGTAGAAGACGACGACAGTACACTAAATTCCAGTAGCGCAAAGCTAACACTCAACGATCGGTTCTGGGTGCTCTATATAGGAGTCCATCAAGCGAGACTTAGGCAGTACGTCGTGGAAGCCGTCCGATATTGTCAGGAATGATCATAGACGTTAAAAATGCCGTGAACCGCGAAATTAGCTTACCTCGAGGAGGTCACGACACGAGAAACTTATTTGCGGATTTTAGGCGGGTGGCGACGGGAATAATAAAACTGAAAGGAAGCCAGGTGGGACCCACTTCGGAGAATGCTTCCAGCGGAAGGAAATTGGATGCTTTTGCGGAATAAAATGAACTAACGACCATTTAGTGAATTAATTGGCTTTATCATATACCGTTCGGAAACCTTATGCGTATGCGGACCTAAAAGGTTGTTAGGCGATTTGTCCTGAATGTGGTCAAATAATCACAACCTTAATTTACAAACTTTTACATGTAAGCATATCTTTGTCCTGCAATGTAAGATTTTATAATTGTGGTAAAAAACACTAAAATCAATGAACTGAGATTAACCTGCATGTGACATTAGTCATCTCAATCAATAAAATTATATCATAGATTGTTTTTTTTAGAAAAAGTCATAGCATGACCAAAATCTTGTTTAAGATTGGCTCAAGTCGTTCATATTAGTGTAATATTCACCTTTATATCCATTTAAGATGTGAAATTTTTAAAATTAAATTGTAAACTATCTCAATTCTAAATTTAATAAACTTATACTTGAATTAAATAACTTAATGAGAAAAATTCAATTACACCAAAGTTATATGATCTAGGTTGACTCAAAACCTAACACTTGAACTATAGTAAAGATTTTCATGATAATAATTCAATGATCAAATAAATTAAAAATGTTGTATGCATATTGTATGCATCAAAATCATCAGCACGAATCTCAAAGCAATCAAGCGGCTTAGGACGAAGTTCGGACAATCGAGGCACCAAGCTATAGAAATATGATCTTAGCTGATCATCCAATGACCGATAGTTTGATCGGAGTCGACCGACAAGCTATAACGAGAAACTATCAGAGTCAATCGACATACTCTAACGAGCGACTCAGCTGGCAACCACGCATATAGTCTCGGATCATCATAGGCTTTTTGCCAGAGGTGTCAAATCGCAACCCACCAGACGATCGGCTTTTTTACTTAGGTAGGCCCCATTGCCACTCTGCCGGATGTCGGCCTTCATATCGAACTCAAGCGCATCAATCAGTTGGTTACTACCATATTTGAATTCAAATTATAATACAAATTTTGTAGTAAATCATAACCATTAAATTGTATTAAAGATAGTTTCTCTAATTGTTCACTACTTTCTATAACTATACAAATACGCCCTTAAAAATGGAAGGGAAAGAGGCGAATAAAAAGTACTCTCCCCATTTTTTCGATAGAGACCTTTCTTGATTGCTCTTTCTCATCCTTCTTTCGGCTCTAACCTTCGAGGCGTGTTTTCACAAAGGACAATTTAGGATTCAACATCTTGCAGAGTGGTGCGGTGAGCGTGGACATACCAACTAGGAAGGAGAATTCTCATGTAAACTTTGTTGTGAAACATAATGATCGAAATTGGCTATGCTTTCCTCAACCGAGTAAGAATCGCATTTGATCTCTTGGATGAGATTGTAGTTCATGTGGTCAAGTGCAACTAAATATGAAAATTAGTTTTGATGAGCGCAAATTGGTGATTCTAGAGTGACAGGCTAGAACCTCCAATTTGATCCAGTAGTTTAAAACCTAAGGCTAGATGTTAGCCTCCTGGCAGAGCGATAGTGTGAACTTTAGAGTGAGAGCTAGTGTCTTCCCAGCCTAACCAAGAATTTAGGAACTTGACTCCGGATTAGTCAATGTTCTTTATGCACTTATAAGAGAGTAAAGAATAGATATGCTCATACTTGGCACAATATAATTAATAACAATTTGAGTTATTCACTAATTATAATCTTATTGCAAGAAGAAGTATACTTTCTAAAATTTGAACTCTTCTTCATATAACTTAGTTTTAGTGAACTTAAAATTTACTTCGAGTTTAGAGATAAAAGTAGTAGATATAATTCACATAGTTTAAACCACAAATTTTGACCTGCATTCCTAGTTAAGTCTTATACAGTTTAATCGAGTTTCTTTGAGTTAATATTATAAGAATTCCAAACTTCCCTGTGGGATCGATACTTAGTACTCCAATAGAGCCCTAAATTACTTGAGTGATACGTATACTTACATTAGCATCCTAGCGAATATTTGAAATCGATAAATAATACCTTAAATCGCTAGAAGTGGCAACTATAAAAATTTAAATAAATATTAGCTATCCTGAATTATATTATTGTTGTAGTTGTCGCAACAACCAGATTGCATCATATATTGTGCAAATATTAATAATTGGCAGGAGTAAACATAAAATAAATATCACTTGTAAAACATAATGCCAAACAATAGGATAGTTTGGGATGCCCTTGATATTTGCCTTAGAATCTGTGAAATCCCTTACCTCTCGCTCCTTTGATCTCAAAAATTAACTTTCACAAAATCTCAAACTTTAATTCTTGAAGATGAAACCCCTGATCTTAATCGAGAGTTTTCATAGGCGACTTTTGTTGCCTAAGATGTAATTATCTATAGGGGCTTGCCTCTAAAAGAAATTAGGAACCCAGATAATTTAAACCATATTTGGTCTTTATATTAGATAGGGGAATTGTTGGTAAAAAATTTCACAGAATAAATGAATGTCATAGATTTTTTAGTTTATATGGTCAAGCTTACTAGCAAGTGATACGTTCATCTCTTAGAGTGACTATCAATTGTGATATTATGCTTTATTATTCGAACTATTAAACACGTGAGATATGTTTGGTCTCATCCCTAAAAATTAAAAATCTATTTTGAAAATCAAAATTATACCCATATTAAATTTAGTTATATTTTCAAAAAAATTAATCGAGAAGTTCTGGCGACTCCATTGGGGATAAATTTTTCTCTCCTTCTTTGATCATGTGGTTTTTTTGAAAAAGATATAAATACCTATAAATTGGATTAGTCTGCTAGATTAGATACTGCACTATAGGCGTACAGAACTTCTTCTAANCTATTTTGAAAATCAAAATTATACCCATATTAAATTTAGTTATATTTTCAAAAAAATTAATCGAGAAGTTCTAGCGACTCCATTGGGGATAAATTTTTCTCTCCTTCTTTGATCATGTGATTTTTTTGAAAAGGCTATAAATCCCTATAAATTGGATTAGTCTGCTAGATTAGATACTGCACTATAGGCGTACAGAACTGCTTCTATGACTTCTATTGGAATGTCTCCATATAGACTTATTTTTGGAAAAACATTCCACTTACGAGTAGAATTGGAGCATAGAGTATTTTGGGCTATTAAAGAATTTAATTTTTATCTAAAAGATGCTGGTGAGAAAGATTATTATAATTCAATGAACTTGAGGAGATTAGAAATGAAGCATTTGATAATGCAAAAATCTATAAATAGAAAATGAAAATATGGCATGATCAGAAGATTATAAAGAAATTTGAACCTGGACAAGAAGTTCTATTATATAACACTAGATTGAGATTATTTCCAGGAATATTAAAAACTAGATGGTTATGACCATTCAATTTGATTAAAGTCTATCATTATTGAACTGTTGTTATTAAAGATCCTAAGACTGAAAAGATATTTAAAGTTAATGGACATCGATTAAAACATTATTATGAAGGACACCTGTCACAATTTAAAAAAATTATGATGTTTAGTCATCCTGATTAAACAATGATACGTCGGGCTGACGACATTAAACCAAGCGTGTTGTGAGAGGCAACCCATATATATCTATATATCTTACTATTTTTTTAATAAGTGTTATATATAAATATAAATATATATATATATATATATTAGGAAATAATAATATCTTAGAATCCTATGCAATTTTATATATCTTAAATTAATATAAATATTGGTATTGGAAAAAAATTATGAATTGAATTGAACCAAAAGAGGAGCGACACAACCATAGGCTTTGGCACCGACGACGCTAGCCTGGGCAACCTTCTACACAAGCCTTAGCACTGACAACGTCATCGGGAGCGTCGACAACGTCCATAACAATTCATGTGGTTCAGGATGAATTTAGCGGACTTTAGCGAGATTGCACTCCGAAATAACTGCGGTGTTTTTAAAGGCCTGAAAACTGCCTTGGACGACCATAAACTTCCAAATTTTGAAATTCATGGATTCCAATTCCATAAATACTTCAAGGTATGGAGTTTTCAATAGAATAAAGTTTATCATTTTTGACGCACTGAGATTATACAATAATGTCATCACAAAGAGGAGACTTATGAAGGAAAGAGAAGCTTTGTCAATCATGGATTGAGTAATCCAGTTCTTAGATTGAGAAAATCATTGTACAAAGATGTTGGAAAGTACTATGCTACACTACCGCCGCAGTTATTGTTCCAGTGGTAAAGGAATTCTATGTTAACTTACATGGAATTAACCAAGGAGTCGTCTTCGTTCGAGTTAAGGCTGTACCATTTACTCCGCCATGAATTAATGATTTGCATATGATAAAAAACGTGTCAATCTGTCATTATATAAATTTTATCTCAACGAAAGATATGATGCATGAAGTATACAACCTTCTGATAGGTGAAAATGATAATTGGGAAATTAGAGATGAAGGATACATTAGTTTCTCTGCTTCACCACTTAACCCAATATCTAAACAATCACATTTTTTCAACTCTACATAACTACTCCCTACAATGATGATTAGTAGAGTTACAAAAGAAAGTAAGACTTTAAACTATTGAATTCAAATGGGAAAGCTCATTGATGTGGGATCAATTATTTTCAAATCTATTATGAGTACTATTATGAATGGACCTATATATGGACCGGGGCATCCTTCTACAATTTTCTTACTTTGCAGTCAATCTCAAGTGTCATATGAAAGTTAGGAGAAAGTATTATTACCATGGGAGTCCATGATTCCTATTGAAGAGAACTATATTGGAAATGGAAATGAAGCATTGGATATTATCTTGGATCATTCATCACATGCTTCAACACCATTAATGCCCTATACATTTGGAAGTTCAATAGTTTTGGAGAAAAAAATGAAGGACATAAAAAGAGAACTTTGGAGTATAATGAATGCAATAGGAAATCCTAACTACCTTTTTGATCATTTAGATTGGAGGATGAAGGAGAACTTTGATCACACTGAAACATTTGAAGCAGGTTTGGTGTGGATGTTCAAGAAAAATGGATGGATCGATGAAAATTTGACTGATCAAATCCTGTACTGACCCTTCTACAATTTGTACGTCTATTACCAATCTATGGAAAATATTAGAGCAGGAGAAAGTACTGAAAATGAAGAGGAGTAATTGAAGAAATTAGACTCTCTACTATTTTACATTAATTATGTTTTTAACGTGATTGTGTTGGATTGACTTTGTTTTAGAACTCTTATAACTTTAATTGTGTGCATAGTTTTGTGTCAGCGTTCTAGTGTTATGGCTTGATTTCGACACTGAATTATAGTTTAGTTTGCTTTATGTATGTGTGAGTGTGATTAGAAATGTGTGTTTGTAAAAAAATGGATTTTCATTTATAAAAGTTAGTTTGATGTTATTTATGAAAATGCTTGTTTGTGAATTATTTTAGGATGAATATTAGTGTTTAAAAAAGACTAATTAAACTTTAGAGTGAATTGAAAGAAAATTTAATTTGAACAAAAAAAACGAATTTTTTGGCTCTGTTGCTGTCGCCGACAGCGCCAGTATGGGCACCGACAGTGCCCTCGACCTGAAAGTGCCCAGAACCTTTAAATTTCATGATTTTCACAGTAAAAACACCATTTTTAGCCCTTCGATTACCTTCAACCTCTAGTTTGTGCACCTAGGGCTTACTATTGCTTGAATTTGAGGCAATTTAAAGGTAAAAGAAGTTCGAATTTCATCTTCTCTTCGTAAGAGCTACACATTGAACTCAAAATTTTTTATTTTCACCAAGTATTTATCTTACATTGCTGAGATGTGAAATTTTGAAATTTTGGGAATATTTTGAGTAAATCCTTTGGTGAAGAACTCTTACTTAGTAGATTCAAGTTTAGAACGATCCACATTGCAATCTTCAAAATTTATTTGGATTTTATCAATTTTTCTTAGATTACTATGGCACCGAGAATGAGCAAGGGAAAGAGCAAAGTGGATTTTGATGATAAAAAATTTGTCAACTACAAGGCTAACATTTGTTTCAATAGTCTTTTTGCAACTAAGAAAGTAATTCCGTATCGAGCGTTTAAAAATTCGGGTAGAGAACTTGAAAGATTAATCATTGCTCGGCAGTGGGAGAATTTTTGTTACTTTACTACTGAGGTTATTATTGGTATATTAATGGAGTTCTATGCTAACTTTAAGGAAACTTCTGAGGACTACGTTTTTTTATTGGAAAAATGATGGAATTTACTCCAAGATGAATAAATGAATTTTATCAGTTATAAGAGGAATATCTTTATGAGTATAAAGCATTCTCTGCTACAAATGAGGCCTTAGATGAATTTATTTCTTTTCTAAATGATAGAAGAGGAGCTTGGACGGTGAAAAATAATGTTAAGGTAAACTTCACTCTTTCTATGTTAAATGTAGTATCTAAGGCCTGACGCTACTTTATATCTGCCATAATGATACCAATGAATCATCATAGCGAGGTTACAAAAAATAGAGTCATCCTAAACTTCTGTAATCAACAGATAAGAAGGATAAATGTAGGCTCTATTATTTATAGAAATACTCGTTCTATTGCTTTGGGTGAGATGGTTGGTGGTTTAATACACCCTGCCTTGATCTTTACACTATGTGAGCATACGGGAGTTGATTTTGGAATGAATGAGGAGAGTATTGAACCTCTAAAACCTATTGGGCCTGCAAATATTAAGACTTATGAATCTCATGTTAGATGGAGATCTGGAAGTAGGAGTAGGGATATTCCTTCTACTTCTAGTACCCCTACTCTCTAGGGACTTATGGAGTAAATGAGGATCCAACGGGAAGATATCTTCAAGATTGAAAGCAGGATGGAAAATCTGGAGGTCAGAAATGCACATAATGATGATTTAATAAGGCAGATGTTTGAATATGATGTGGCTTATGATGATGCGATGGTTAGATACATGAGGGGTGATCACTCACTTTAGTTTCCTAGTCACCCTGTCTTTACCCCGTATCAGCAATAAGGCTTTGATGTTGAAGAATAAGAAGTAGTTAGTCATAGTTTGATCTTTTATTTAGTTTATAGTTGATTGTACTTTATTGTTATTACTGTTTGTTTTTAGAGTGTGTACTTTGCTTTATTTTAGATGTTATGTTGTATTGTGAACTGTAGGATTGTAAAACTTATTTTAATACTGTTGAATGTAATTGTAGTTAATTCTTTCTCAACAAATTTTTATATGTATTATGTGTTATTTTGTTTTAAGTCTTGTAGTTTTTCATATTAGCACCTGCAATATTTCAAAATTAAGTTTCAATATCAAAACCTTCAACAGGTAAGTCTTTTCTTTATGTATTAATTGTTTTCTTTCACCCTTTATTTTTTAAGTTTTTCATGCTAATTCTTTTAAAAATTTAAGTTTAGGGGGAAGAAAAACTCCCTTTTAAAGAAAGAAACTTAATTTTATTTATCCTCAAATAGCTATATTTTCAAAATTTTTAAATTTAACATGACCTTTGGTATTAGAAACTTTAGATAACTATATTTATGTTTCTAAATATATAGTAAACTTAAGTAAAAATTTTCAATAGTAAAGGTTAATTTTAGAGATTAAGATATTTGGTATAAGAGAATAAGACTATGTTTTTCCATTGTAAGTAAGGAATTTGTATTTTTGAAGTATTAAGAATCTTAAAGTTTCATGTAAGAAGAAAAGAATAAAACTTTATGAAAAATTTTTAAAGCTAATATGAATTCATAAAGTGAAGGAATGAGAAAATTTTTTAACTTTAAGAAGAGGATAATGAAGTTTAAAATCATTAAAGGCTATCGAGATATGGTAATCCTCACTTAAAAAAAAAAGAAAAAAAAAAGAGAAGAAGAAAGGAAAGAAAAGAAAAAGGATTGAAAATGATCTTGAAAGAGAAGAAAAAGAAAAGAAAAAGATGTGAGGAGAAGCTTAAGGAGATGCCTAATAAAAAATTAGCTTCACTCAAATCAACTTTAGGAATAAGGCTTGGCTACATTCTCTAAACTTGTACTTAAGTATTAGCATATTTACTAATAAAGTTTTCTGGAAGTTCTTTTTCATATGGATATTCTAAGTGGCTTTAACATTACAATTTGCAATTTTTCTTGAAAAGATTAGAGAATCAGAAATCTTAGACTTGACTGCTAGATATTCTTATACCTTTAGTATTAACTGGAGTTATTTTAAGTTTTTCTTAAGTTATGCTATTGTATTTAGTAGACCAAAATATGGAAATCAAGAAGTTAAATTCTTTGCCATAAGTCATATTCTTATGTTGTAAAGGAGTTACTTGAGGAAAATTAACATTTAAGTTAAGAGATTTTGATGCACCAAAAAGATATGTATTTTTAGATTTATATTTTATATTCATTTTTGGTGATATTATGCTTTAAAAGAAGGTATTTTTCATGTTTTATTATAGGTTGCTAATTTTTAGGACTTGAAGTAAAAAAAGAAAGTAAAAAGGATGAATTTGGAGTCAAAATGGCATTTTAGAAGAAATACTCTGTGCCGACGACGCCAAGATGGACACCGATGGTGCAGACCTACAGAATAGAGTTTCTCAGCCCCAATGACACCGAGAGCAGCACTGATGGCGCCATTTGACAGAGAACAATGAATTAATTTACGGGTCACTGGCACCGAGGGCGCCATAATGGGCATCGACGACGCCACTGTTGGTGCAAGACCGATTTCTAGAAGATTTGATGAATTTGAACGCTTTTTGAAGAGTTTTTGGATGCACCTATTGGAAAACTGACATTATGATATAAAAAATGATCTAAAAAATCTCTCTTGCCCCCCTTCCAACAACTTTGAGTCAATTAGTCATTTAGTTCCTTAGAGTTTTGTGGTGAGTTTAAGTGTGAATTCATTTTCTAAGAGTGTTAGAGTGGGAGAGAAGTGAGAGATTTCTTCTTCCTTACATCTTCTAAGAGAGAATCAAGAGTCTTGTAAAGAGAGAAAGAGTCTAAGAGAGGCTACAAGGGATTTGCTTTGAGTAAGAGTTACATATAACTATTATTTGTTTATTATTGTTGTATGAACTTTCTTTTATATATGAAATTTTTATTTTGTTGTATCTTTCTCATGAAATCTCAGTAGTTTTCTTTATCTTTCTCCCTACTTTGAGATATAATAAAAAGAAGAGATAATTTGGATGTGCCAATTTTAAAATAGAAAACAAATTGTAATGGTTTTTCCACTCCGTTCTTAATTTATTTTTTGATCTGACCAATTGAAATGTTAAAATTTGTTGTAAAACATATGATCCAGAAAATTGAATTAGAGTTCAACAACAGAGTAAGAATCACATTTAATTCCATGGAGGAGTGTTTCGTTCATGGAATTAAGTGCAAATAAATAAGAAAATATACTTTGTTGAGCATATAATTGGAGATTTTAGCAAGACAAACTAAAATCCCAAATTTGGTCTTAATGTTAAAGAACTAAAGTGAGTGTTAGCCTTCAGGGGAAGGGAAGTGGGAGCTCTGGATTGAGAGCTAGTATCCTCCTAGCCTAACCACAAATTTATGGACTAAACCTGAGATTGGCCAATGATTCTCCATAACACTGAATCAGGGTTGAGAATTAAAATTATTCCTAGTTTGCACAATACAAATTTAAACTATTTATCTCATCACATTTAACCAAAAACTCATTATAGTGGGAAAGATGCTCTTTCATATTAGATAACTTCATCACATAAATATAGTTTAGTAGTTATTGTTTTAAACTTTGCATTACAGATTTGCTAGTAGTTAATAATTTTGTTTTGATAGTACCTTAATATTCGTAATTAGTGACAATATTTTTATTTTATTGCTGTGAATTTTCTAGTTAATTTATCTTTTCCAATTTAAATATTTCTCGTGGGATCGATAATTGGGGCTTAAACATAAACTCTTGTATTACTTGATAACCATACGTATACTTGCGTGGAATCCCTACATAAATTGCTTAAATTTATTATTCATAAAATAACACATCAAGTTTTTGGCACTGTTGCAAAGCGGAGTCAACTTTATATATTTTGCACAACTATATTTTTTGGATCATTCTCCTTTCTACTTCTAAGTTTGATATTCTACTAAATTAAAATAAAATTAATATATATATATATATATATATATATATATA
>JXCR01095010.1:0-11399 GCA_002079205.1 Phalaenopsis hybrid cultivar | reverse complement strand
TAGAGCTAGAACCTAGGCTCTAAGGAGGAGAAGAAAAGGCCTCACAAAAATGAGGTCAACAGCGGTAGGTGGGATGTGGTAGGTAAGTGGTAGGTGGGACGTGGTAGGTGAGCGGTATGTGAGATTCTTAATTAGAAAGCTAATTAAATTTCGGTGGACCAGATCTCCACATTACCCAACAGTACAGACAGAATAAGGAGTATCTAAATATGATTCTTATTGATTTAGAACAAGCTTATGATAAGATTGTAAGAGATATCCTTTTGGATAGTTCTAGAGAAGAAAGGTGTTGATATGACTTATATTCAAGTCATTAAAGATGTGTATACTAGAGCTGCTACTTGTGTTTGAACAGAAGCAGGATTGTCCAAATATTTTCCTATTTCAGTTGGATTACTTCATGGATCGACTTTAAGCCCATATCTTTTTGATTAGTTATGGATGCTCTTACTGGAGATTTACAAGAAGATGTACCTTAGTGTATGTNCTTACTGGAGATTTACAAGAAGATGTACCTTAGTGTATGTTTTTTTGCTGATGATATCCTTCTTGTGAATATGACTAGAGAAAGAGCTCAAGAAAAACTTGAATTATGGAGTTGTACATTGGAGTTTAAAGGCCTTTGTATGAGTAGAACTAAAACTGAATACTTGGAATGTAATTTTAGTAGTAGTAGCTCTAGTGCAGAGTTGTAACTATGGGTGATCAATCTATTAAAAGTTGTAAATATTTTAGGTATCTCTGGTCTATTGTTTAAAGTGATGGTGATATAGATGGGGATGTTATTAGTAGAATTCAAGTTGGTTGGTTGAAGTGGAGATATGCTTTGGGCCTATTGTGTGATAGAGAAGTATCGTTTAGACTGAAAGGAAAATTTTATAAGATGGTGATGAGACTTGCAATGCTCAATAGCACATAATGTTGGCCTTTAAAAGAGAAGCATAAAATTAAGTTAAGTGTTGCCGAGATGAGAATGCTTAGGTGGATGGGTGGCTTTACACTTAAAGATAAAATGCGAATTGAATAAATTCGTGATAGGGTCGGTGTAGCTTTTGTTGCGGACAAAATTAGAAAGAGTTATCTTGGATGGTTTGGTTACATTAAACACCGACCTTTCGATGATCCGGTTACGATAGTAGATGTTTTAGATTCAACTTATGTTAAAAAAGGCAGAGGTAGATCTAGAAAGGCTTTAGCATATTGTATAAAAATGATCTTAATTTATTAGTAAATATGACATGGAGAAAAAGGATTCATGTAGCCGACACCACTTAATGGGATAAAGGCTTGTTGTTGTTGTTGACTTCTTCTAGTCTCTCTTACAAAATATTCACATTTCTTGCTGCCATCTCTCCAAGATCTTGCATTGATATCAATTGGATACAAATCGGAACTAAAATCAACGAACAAATTACAAAAAATATGTGAGAAAATCCAAATTAGAGCTAATTTGATTAATCTCTAAGAAAACAAATAAGATACAATGGGTTATCTATAATCTGAGAGGTAGATTGGGTCTCAACAAATTCTTGACGTTTTTAGGAACAAGAAGATAAAAAGAAATTTGCAGGAATAAAAACATGAAAATAAATGCTAGGTGATTAGCCCTAATAATGACCCCTAAACATTTTCAATCTTTCCCGTCAAAAGATATGCAAACTTTCCCCCCAAAGCCCCCTTAAATTCTCTCATCGCATACGTGATTAGGGGCTTAACGTGCCCCAGCCAAAGGCTGGAATCTTCTCAGGAGAAAACACGTGTTTCGACCCCATAGGCTGGGCCGGCTTGTTTGGCTTAGTCAGGTCGGTCTAGGCGAGTCCAGGAGGGACCGATATAACATAATCATGTTATCCTGGACTGGTATAACATAATCCTTGGGAGAGGATTATTTTAACTCATATTAAAAGAGCCTAGGGACTAATTTGACACTTTTATGTAGTCTGGGATTAATATGACCTCCCGTAAATTTGAAAATTCACTCGTGCATTGTGACAGTATTGAACTTAACAGTCAAATTAAAGAATGCACAGACATGCGCGCGCGCATACACAGACTCACACATAAAATCTCTCATGTACATGTGCACACACACAGGTACACGCATACACGCGCATACATATACGCACACTAAACCTTAGAGAAGATATTTTGTAGTAGTAATGCTAAATATATCATGTTAGTTTACAATTTTTCTTGCTAAATCTTTTTTTGGAGTCCCATAGATAAATCTAAATTTGACATAGTAGCTTGCAGAGAAAGTAGAAAATGCTATATTGGCTTTCAATTGTAAGTCTCGTTTACTATTGCATTAGGCTTTTATGCGGTGGAGGATTTAGAGGGAGGCTTTGGGAAAGGAATACATGTTAAAGATATTTTTGGGAAATGAACATAGAGTATTAGAGCCTTTTAGGAAAAGAACGTAGAGCTTTTTGTCTATGATATTACATGTGACTTGTTACAACTTAAATCTGATTTTAGTGCAAGATGTACGAGGGTTGGCTAGGCTTCAATCACAAGTGACATAACTTCGGAAATTTATAGTATTGTGTTGAAAATGACAATCAAATTTTTATCATAGAAATCAATTTCCATTCGAAGTGGATGCAAAGCTGGAAATGAAGCTGTACAATGGCTCGACTGATATAAATGAAAATAATTGGTTGGTGCTTTTGACACTTGTTTTTTCATATAAATATAATCATTCATAACATATTGATTTTGCCTTAAAATGTCATCACTTGCTCTTATTTTGTTTGATGTTAAGTTCATGAGCAATGATATATTAAGAATTTCATTGTTTGGGTTCAAAGAACTGCTTAGTTTTCAACTTGACTTACTTGGGCATGAAAATGAAAAGTTGGTCTGATGGTAACAATTTGGATATAAATGTGAACAATTAGTGCAAAATTATACCATGGAGTTCCATAGGCTAGTAATTGCCTTAGAAACCTTCAAGGTAGAAAATTATATTTTCATGAAATAAATAGCAATGTTTAATGGACTACATGGAGAGCTAAAGCTTTTTCTCTTGAGGTGTCTCTCAAAAGCAAAGACAGACCAATTCCATGAGGAGAATCCCAACTAAAAACAATACTGAAGGATAAAAATCCCTCAAAATAATAAAACCGATTGTGAAATGCCCAAGGAAGAAATAAGGCATGGGTAACAACATTACAATTCCCATTAAAAGCTAATAACCCACTCAAATCGAAACTTTTAGAGGCTACACCCCAAAATAGGCTAAAAGAATGAAATGGCCAAAACGTCTCACCAAATACTGGATAAGTAATGGAGCTAGCAACTCTAAAAGAGCCTAAACTTACAATGATGACTGAATACGTTATCAACATAGACGGGCGACATCCCTCAAGCTAGAAGCACTCAACAGCCTGCTCTCCTTCCTTTCGTCATTCTCCTCTCCCTTATGCCCGCCTCTCCCCCTCTCCTTTTCCGCCAATGCAAACCACAAGAGATTGTACTCCCATATTCTGCTCTGCTCCAGTCTCTAACTATACCACATGCAATAGTCACAAAAAGAGCAGTCCACCCTAACAGTCCACATTCATATTGTTTCAATATGGCATGAAGATCTATCTAAAATTAAGTACCCTTTCGCACTTCTTAAAAATGCAGCGTGGAAACCTGCTTTAAGTACTTGTTTATATTATTATTACAAGGTGGGAAAATTTTGTATTGCTCTCAGACAAATACTTGAAGGTACTACTATAAAAAAGGCTCATTGTTCTGCTCATTATATAGCTCATGTTTGAATCGTTCGTTAAGCGAGTGGAACACTAACAATTTCTTAAGCTCGAATTATAAATGAGCCAAACACGACCAACCCTTTGCTCGATTGTATACAACTCATTTTAGCTCAAAATAAGAAAATTTAATATATTATTTATATAAATAATATATTATATTATTTATCATTATGTTTAAATCACTGTAGCTTGTGTGGTCATGTTGTTCTGCATTTTTTATTGCATATGAATGATGCAGATTTGAATCCAAAGCCTAGCATCTATTTTTTATAATTAATTTATATGATCTTATTTTGAGCTGAACACAAGTCGAATACGAACACATTGTTCACGAGCAATTTCAAACACGAATCAATTTCAAACAAATTTTATTTCGAATGAACTGAATATGAGCCAAGCTTGAGTTCGTTAAAGCTTAGCTCATTTATAGTCCTACTTCAAGGTCTGTCAATGCTTTATAAGCAGGTATGTTAGAAGATTTATTGTTGCAGTGTTGCGAAATATTGAGCGTGCGTGCTTTATGGATAGTTAAGAAGCCTAGCACATCCTATGCAACCCTTACATTGGAATGATATCAGGAGGCTTAAGTAGCATTGATTGAATGGATCTACAAGTAACAAAATTTTAAGAAACATGTTGAACACAAAAATGGCTAAAATAAATAAATAAAATACACCAAAAAAAAAAGATTACATATAACACAAATAGTGGTGAATGTGTGTTGAAAATGCAACACTCACCGAGCTTATAAGGATCATGGTGATTAACTTACTAGCAAAAATGAATATGATAAAAATTTACTAGAATGGAATCGGTTGAATTTACAAGCTTGTCAACACGCATGAATAAACTTTTTTATTGAGACGTTCAGATTTATAAACTGGAAGTGCATCTAAGGATGATTATGAGAGCCCTTTTTCAATAGCACATGATGACATCATGAAAAGGTAATTTAATGAGGATCAACACAAATAATTCATATTATTTTCAGAGCACAACGAAAGCCTAGAATGTTGTAATCGTCATCAGATCCGTGACACAAATGTGCAGCTGGATAGGACAAAACAAAGGCTCAAAATGAAACGTTGCACAATTTTCACTAACCATAACATTAATGCAAACGTTCAAATTTTAGATAATTTCAAAACTTGCACGTTTCCTTGAGGTTATTGTCAACTTAAATTAATCATCTTAAAGAACATGAAAGCACGCTACAATTTGTACAAATACATCACACAAGCTCATTGAGATGCATGCGTATTAATATACGCCCACATGTGCTTTGATGTTGTCCTGAATGCTTAAATTTGGATGTTTGAGATTGATTTGTGTGGACTTGGATTATTTTAAAAAACCTTGCTCCAAGCAATATGTACGCTAATAAACTTAAATTATTTGCATGTGCTCTTATATTATTCCAGATTCTTAAATTTGAACGTCTTAGAATGTTGTGTAGGCTGTACTAAAGTTTAAACACAATTGTAATCACCCTTGATAAGCATGCAATTCATTCCAATTTTGTAAAAGCCTCTATTTTGAAAAATCAATTCAAAACCATTAAATGATTTATGTAGGGTATGTTTGGCGCAGCTATGGATTATTTATAATCTGCTGATAAACAGATTATTCCGATAATCTGATAATCTGATAATCTGCAGATTATCATAATAATCTGACTTGTTGTTTGGGGCAGTTTATTTAGACTAGCTTATTGGTGGTTAAATGACATTCCTGTCCCTGTCTGATAAAACTGTTTCGGGCAGCTTATTCAGAATAGCTTATTGATAGAAAAGAAACATATAGTGCAAAAACATACGATAATCACAGATCAGTTCTAAAAGATACCATACAGTTCTTACACTCTAATGAGTACCAGGAGAACTAAAAAAAGTACAAATACAAGTACGACAACAAGGAGAAATATTAAAATATTTAACTTCAGACTATGGCTACGCCAGTCTTCATCTGCACTGTCAGCCTGAGAAAACGTCGGATTCACATGATTGCTGGCATGACTACTGTCAGTGTAATATGAGGGACTATCAACCCACTGGAAGAAACCGCAACGAGCTGAAATACCCTTGACACAACCATAGAACTGCCTCTCAAAGCTATGCTCCTTACGTGACGTTAGCAACGGAGACGGTAGTCCACAAAAACACAAAATCCCTCTGTCTGTACCTGATATCCTAGAAGTCATGTTGGCATAACTGTGAAAATAACAAAAGAATGAAATGTCAGGTTAAGATATTTAAAAAAAAAATCAAAATTAAATGCATATGAATATTAACTTATAATTTTTTTAAAAGAAAACTTGGTAAATCAACAGTCACAAATAACATCTGTGATAGACTCCCTTAAAACAATCATATTAGCCAAACTTTCAGCATCTTGATCTCCAAGATTCTATATCCTTCTCAGGTAATGAATGCCCCCCCACAAGTCCTATTGGTTGCTCGTCAGTTCATCATTGTCAGCCATACTGAAGTTTGTATCTGATTGCGAGGAATGTCTTCAGATGAAGTTATGTAGTGTCATTTTTGCAACCAAAATGTACACCTGCTTTTGGAAATGATACGACGACATATCACGTAAGATGACCCACTTTTTCCAAACTCCAAATTTTCTTTCAATTACCCCGCGTAAAGATGAGTGACGTTTATTAAACATTTCCTTTTTGCCACGAACTGTGTCACTAGCTCGCTCGAAATCAGGAAGATGATATCTCGTGTCAGGGTAGGGTTTCAGGTATCCCCTTTGCATAGGATATTGTGCATCAACCAGATAATATTTTCCTGGTACGGAAAACAATGTTAATAAAAAATTGCACAATCCCACATATACAAATTGCTAAACAAAACTAACCTGAAGGGGGGGTGAGGGAAACACTGTGATCTATTCCTAGTAGCAAAGGAGAAAATCCGACTGTCATGTGCACTCCCTTCCCAGCCCGCAACCACAAAAGTAAAAACACATGTTGAAGTTGCATACAGTCATGACATTTTGTGTTGTTGAACCACTACGACCGATGTATGCTACCTTCTCGTGGTTGGGTATTCGGGCATCAACGTGGGTACCGTCAATTGCACCAATACAGTTCTGTTTAGTTGTCCATTAGAGAGTAATAATATTGTTAAAGTGTAGCATATAACAAAATAAAAACACCGATAGTTACCTTGAAATATGACATGTATCAAGGATCGTTGGCAATTTGTTCTGGAGTGGTAGCAAATGATGGATCATTTGATTTAATTATTTGAGCTGCTAAGCTAGCAAGTGACTGTATCCCTTTTGAATTGTAAGGACTAATTGTTTCAGATGAATGCTGAAATCTTTCCATAGCTCCTCAAATTGACTCATTTTGTGACAGAATGTACAGTGTTATAGCCAACACTTCCCTCGGCCGTGATTTAGACATAACTCGTGCAGAAGATCCATAAAAACAGGTGTCGTCATTCTGAATATATTTCTGAACCTTATTGGATGTCCAGAAAGCATTTCACCAACCCATCTATCTCCAACAAAGGTAGATGTCATGCGAGGAATGCGAGTAGTGCTATGATGGTAATAATCCAACAACAATATCGCAACGGCTGTAGCAAATACGATTCTCCTACGACGTTCACGTTGCGGATCCATCCTAAATGATTTAAAATATAAACATTAATATTCAACTACCCAACAATTTAAAATGTTAACAATTGTGCTAATAAGAGAAGTTCTTATTTGCTACATATAGAATGATTACACATGTTGAATGACACATATAGAAGGACAAGCATATATTAAAAATAAAACGACATAAGTAGAAGTTCAATTAGTACTGATACATAATGAATTCATAAAATATATCATTCATCGACCAAAACCCGCAAATATTCAAGACGCATTTCTGACTTAAGCGCCATGAATATTTTCATTCTAGTTGATTCCTCAAGTTTTTTCACACACTGTGCGTGAAATCGCCTATCTGCAACAACTTCAGGAATAGTACGCAAAAGCCTCAGACAGTCTAATATGCTTGCATCAGAGATAGGTGGAGCTGCAAATGCTTCAATCAAACGATCGAAGGAGTTGTTCAAAACATGTTCTTTCTCTTTATTTTTCTTAGCAACTCTGGGCCTCTTTATTGTGCTAGAGTCCCCCGTATCTCTCTGATTAATGCTAGGCACTTCTTCATCAGGTGTCAATGGTTCAGGATTGAATTCATCTGGCATCCCTAAAAAGGTACTTTCACTTGGGTTGAAAGTAAATTTTTCTATTGCGACAACACATTTAAACATTATGTCCAGTTTTTCTTCAAATTCCGGCTCAATCCCGCACTGTCTATATTTTTTCGCTGCAGGTATCGCCTGTGACATAAAATTTTAAAGCGAATAATTAAGCAAGTAAAATTAAAAAAACCAATTTGGAAAGCAAACAAATCACAGAGTAGATATAAAATTACTTCCAATTTTTCATCCCACCATTCAGTGGGAGCATCAATTGTCCTTTTAATCAGATCCCAACCCAAACCTGTAGATTCACGTTTCAACTCCTTCCATATTTTCCATTCCTTCTTTAATTGGTCTCATTTATTTTTGAATTTAATTTTGTTATAATCTCTACCAGTTAGTTCTTTGAATCTCGTACCAATATTATTCCAGCCCTCCTTATTAAAATACGTTGTATGCATGTTCCCCCGCTCAATTTCTTTTAAACATAGATCACAAAATATATTGGTGACTTCTTTATCCCACATTGCAGAGGGACCCCCTTCAGATGTCTTACCAATTGTGGAACTTTGCGAAGAATTGCAAGTAGCACATAATAATCAAATTATCTCAATTACCCAACAATTGTGCAAATAAATGCTAAAAATTGCTAAGAATAAAAAAATCACACATGTTTTTTATGTGGTTCGGTTAAAGATCTACATCCACAATAAGACATCGAACATGTTTTATTATCAAATTTTTAAGCGTACAAAGCTATATTTCTCACTGGAGAGGACTACAAATATAAAATACATGTGTAATACGCAAATTCTAATACATGTCCTTCAATTCAATTCCATGAAAGCTAGGATTATCCGTAATCCCAAAAAAAAATTGTCAATGAGCTGGTCTGTCTCAAATTACACCACAATTTTCATTTACTTTGGCTCAACGCCATATACCCATTTGCTAAATGTATCACATCGGCAGGACATAACCCAAATCCTACAAATTGTTACATGAAAAGGCCGCATATGCCAAAAGTATAAAGTGAGTCATTCATCAAATGTTGAGCCATAGAATATGTAACAGAGCAATAAGTAAAATACAAATTCAGCCCACCATAAGGATGTGAGCCAATCATGCTTCTTTGCAAATCAATTTTACTATCCAACATAAACTCCATATCCATTTTTTTATGCGATAAGTAAACTAGAAATCCATTTTTCTACCCACCGTAAACAACAAATTCAGCCCACCATAAAGATGTGAGTCATTCATGTTTTTTTGCAAATCCATTTTTCTACCCAACATAAACTACAAATCCATTTTTTTTATGCAATAAATAAACTACAAATCCAGTTTTCTAGCAACCATAAACTACAAATGCAGCCCACTGTAAACAATTGCAACGATTTTTCTCTGCAAATTCAGTCCACCATAAATAAACTACAAACTATAAAAAACATTAATTGCAAGGTCATGGAACAGTAATGCATTATAAACGAGAAAGCCTAAATCAGTGGTCCTCTACTGAACCAACCAAATCGGGACAAGATGAGAGTTCCACATGCCCATTTTCGAATTGCACAGAGGCACAAATGAGAAACCCCAAATCACGGTTCTTTTCCTTCCAAATACATAAAACGATTTGAACAGAATGAAGATCTCCAGCAGAAGAACAAAAAAACAGTTATTTGGAGAAGGGACACCAACACAATTGAAAACAATTTGCACATTTGTTCCCAAATCCGTAAGAAGATTTTTGAAGGAAATTCAAAACTATTTTTAGTGCCCATTTTCGAACAACACAAATCACGGTTCTTATCCTTCCACATGTCCATTTTCGAGGAACACAGCCCACATCAATACCAAAGCCTTTTCCAAATACATAAAACGATTTGAACAGAATGAAGATCTCCAACAGAAGAATCGAAAAAACTCACAAATCCAAATCAATAAAAGCAGAGATATGGGGAAGAACCGAAAAAAATTCACAGATCCAAAAAACTCACAGATCCAGAGCACGGAAGGAGAAGAATCGAAAAAAACCAACCACAAACAATCGTTGATCTTACCGGAGAGTATCTCGAAGGGAAAAAGAACGAAATCGAGCCCTAACGCCAACAGAGAGTGATGCTTTGGATCAGAGAGAGAGGAGGCGAGGGGAGAGAGCGAGAGAGATCACCAAGGGAAAAAGAAGGAATTCGAGCCCTAACGCCAAAAGCCAACGCTGAGCGCAGCCTCATCCCCGCAATCCGATTAATGAAGGAAAAATGATCCGCGCGACGTTACGTTCGGAACGCCGCCGAACGAACATGCGAAACAAACACGAGGGTTGCGTTCTGAAAACGCCACCGCACCTGTATAAGCTGCGCCAAACAGGGCCGTAGTCGAGTGGGCTACATTGTCTATAGGACAAATTTGTATACTTCTCTTTGGCTGTTTTGATTCTCATTCTGAAAAGGTTTAAGGTTGACAATGCTGAATTCTCATTGAGCTCGCCTAATCCCTCCCCTGACAAGAATTAGAAAGATAAGATTTGCACTAGTTAGTTAGTCTATTACTCATCATAGGGATTGGGGTTGACAAAAATTAGCTCACTTAGCTTGCCCGATACTTCTTTTAAGGATCGATGTAGACAAGATTGTTTTTTTAATTATACTTAAGTAATAGTTTTCTTCAGTAAATACAAATATAAAATTTTTAGATATTCATTAAATAATCTCCAATGATGATCACATTGAAAGAGATTCTCAATCGGAGAGATAATAAAAAAAAATATTTGAATAAAATTTTATTACTCAAGAGTTAAAAAGCAAATTCTATTTACTCTTTGCAATTGTTTGCCGAGGGTGATAAATTTTAGATTAACCATCATTCCCAAAAAAATTAATATCGTATTTAAGAATATTGTGGTCACACTCAAACTAATCTCATGTTAATAAGGATATTACCTAAGATTTGTATTACATTCACTCAAATAATCTTCTGGCCAATCACAAAACTCCAAATTTTTAATCATAATTAAGTATCATTTGTTTATTTGTGTCATCTAGTATTATAATTTTCCTAGATTTTTTCAAGCACTCACTTCTCAAAAACAATGTTTTCATCCTCATATTTCTAGAATCCTTTTGAATCGATAAAATTGCTAGTATAATGAATATCAACTACTTTACTCGGTAACTTCTTTGGAAGTAAACATCAAGATTTTGGGATGGAATATCTTTCCCATCAAATTTATATTTGGCACTCATAATTTCTTAAGAATAGTAATGGAAAAAAAAAAAAACCATTGTGGTGAGGTTTTCCGCATGTTTTTTAAATTCATTTTTTCTACTGAGCTTATGCTGCAATACTAAGATCACCATATGTTATCTAACATTTTTATCAAATATTTTTTCGGATTGGATTTCAGAGGTATAGAACTCAGCCG
>JXCR01095001.1:0-12408 GCA_002079205.1 Phalaenopsis hybrid cultivar | reverse complement strand
GGATACATTTATCTTAGTTGTGCAGGAGACATGATGGACGTGAAATTGGAGCAAAAAAGAGCAAAAAATACCATAAGATGGAGATTCTAAACCAACACCTACGCCGTATGTTGCACGCTTGCTTTAGGCGCACTTGTATCGTGTTCACCTTACCCATGCTAACTGTATAGCTCCTGCGCTCCCCCAAGCGCAACTACACGCTTCTCTTTACACAAGGCATGACGCAACCTCGTCGTAGACACATCCCACCCGTGCCCAGTTCTCTAAAACTTATTTGACAAGAGTTTTCTTACATTTGCTGAGTCCTATCTATATATTTGCACTTGAGAAGGGATTTAAGATATCTTGGGCGACTGGAGGCTAGAAGAAAGGAGAGATTTTGATTAGAGAGAGTTTTCCCCTAGGTTTTTAAAACCTCAAGGGGTGATTTTTCCCTTTGAGTTCTTGTGAGTGCTTAAGAGACTTGTGGTGTGAGAGGGAGAGGTGCCACTTTTATGGAAAAAACAAGTTTTTGCTGTAATTTTTACTTTCGTTTACCTCTTACAATGAAGGTCTGGATGGTTTTCGTGAACATACATGGCTAAATTATTTTTCGTATCTCTAGGTCATAGGGGTGTTGGTTTTCATAGTGGTTTTCTAAGATGCTTTTCCTATTACATTTTCTTGTATTTTCATGGCCTATATTGTTGGTTAACTTAAGAACTTAATTTACTCCTTATCTGGTCAACTAGAATATTAAAATATTTCGTAAAGCTATGACTTTTAACATTTGTGTAGTGGAAACGAAGGATTAATCATAGAATTTCGAGAGACTGGATATATTTCAGTGGAATTCTGCAATCATTCAGGAGGATCAGAACAGTTATGTGGAATGTCATGGGGAATGAGAAAACCTCAACTTCATGGATTCTGGGCTTCTTTTGACCTAGGCATGGGCATAAAGAGTAACATATCCTCCATTGACAACGATCACGTATGGAAGCATTTAGAAAGGCTACGATCACCATGATCCCTGAATCATATAAGCACAAGCCTTATCCATCTTCAAAGAACTCTCGAGATTTTTCCCATGTTTTATGTTTCTTCTGCATTTGATCTTTCTGTTTTTATTAGGATTAGGATTTAAAACATTCTTTGTGAAACCGCTAAGTTAGGTTTACCGGATTAGTAAACTAAAGATTTTTCTGTTGAAATAATTGTTACAGTTTCCCTATGGGATCGATACGTGGTAATCTTTAATTACATTATTGCCTGACACGTATGCTTACGTTGTACGATTGATTTACTTTGCAGTAAGTTTTGACGCATCAAGTTTTTGGCGTCGTTGCCGGGGAAATACGTTAATTGTTTCTTCTATTATAAAAATTTTAGTTGAAAATTTTGGGATTTAAGTTTGACAATTTTTTAATTTTTTGTTTTTTTTTGTTTATTATTATTATTTTTGTTGTTGTATCTATAGTATTATTATTTTCTTTATAAATACTTAAAAAAAATTGAAAAAAAGAGAAAGGGCTAAAAAGTCAAAAAAAAAATTCTGTTAATTTAATTTATGCTTTCTTTTGTTTTCGTTCGCATACTGTGTGTAACTTTTGCATGTGAGATTGTTGACTGACTTATGTGGAGTATGATTGTGTGTTGCATACTTTAGATTTTTGTTTATGCATATGAGAGCTGAGGATGACCTCATCTCTTTCGACCCTGAGATCGAGTGCACTCTTAACGTCTTAGGAGATCGCACTTGTTTTTTAAAAAGCCTATTGAGATGGTTGACCCTAACACCCCCACCTTGAAACCATTTTGGAAGTATGCCAAAGGTTTTTTGAAGAAATCCATATTAGCATAAACTATCGTTTGTTGAAGCCAATACCTTTGAACTGTGACTTGTCATAATCCAGATGATACAAAATAACCATTTTTGGGGGACTTCCCACTGAAAGCCCCCAACCTTCACTTGACCAATTTTCTTGAATTCTGTCACCTTCTGGTACAACAGTGTACCCAGCGATACCATTAGATTGAGGCTTTTTCCATTTTCCCTGAGGGGTAAGGCTAATGTATGGCTTAATTCCCTTACCCCAGGATCAATCAAGACCTAGGCTAACTTGGCCCAAAATTTCTAGCCAAATACTTTACTCCATCCAAAACTGTAGAACTTTGGAATGACATCATCTCATTTAACCAAATTGATGCAGAGTCTATTTATGAGGTATGGGAGAGATTTAATGATGGGCTTAGGAGGTGCCCACATCATTCTTTACCTGATTAGCTAATCATTCAAACTTTTTACAATGGATTAGTAGGTTTCCTGAAGTTTATAATAGATGTTGTTGCATAAGGGTCATTAATGTTCAAACCTTTTGATGAAGCCTATCAATTGATAAAAGAGATTGCCACAAATAATTTCCATTGGCCAGCTGAGAGAGTTACCCCCAGAAGGTTGCAAGCATGCACAAATTCGATGTGTTAGCTATTCTAGTGACCCAAGTAGTTGCTATCTTTAGGAAATTAGATAATTTGGGGATGAATCTCATGCCGGGATTCCCACCCAATGATGGATCGATGAATGGACCGGTGGTAGATTCTGGTATGTTGACCTTATAATCTGTTAATGTCGTAGGAAATCATGGTCATAACCCCTATTCATATACCTGCAACCCTATTTAAAGAAATCATCCAAATTTCAATGGAGTAACAACCCTCAGCAGTAGGGAAACCCTCAACTCAACCATATAGGTCATGGGAATAACAATGGAGCAAACTCTCAAAAACAACCATATCCACCGGGTTTCCAAGCTAATGCTAGCCCATACAGAAAAGATCACCAATTGAAGAGTTAGTAATACAAATGGAGAATCAATTACAGAGTTAAGTTGTAGCCATTAAGAACATTGAACATCAATTAGGACAGTTGTTGAATGTTGCAAATAATAAACCCCCAGTCGCACTCCCAAGTAATGTTGAAGTCAATCCCAAGGAGAAAGGGCCTGAGCAAGTTCAAGCTGTTAAATTGAGAAGTGGGAAAGAGTAAGAAGTTACACCTTGGAAAGAACCAAAAGACTTAGACCTTGCCTTAGGAGGTGAACCAGAGACTAAGCAGAAGAAGGTAGAGAGGACAGCCTCACCCATTAGGCTTGACCGTGAAAAAATATTGCCACCACATTTTCCCCAAGGATTGAAAAAACAAAAAATGGATCAACAATTTTCCAGGTTCTTAGTTATGTTCAAACAGTTGACCATTAACATACCTTTTGCTGAGCACTTGAACAAATATCTAGCTATGTCAAGTTCATGAATGATATCTTGACTAGGAAAAGAAGATTAGGGCATTTTGAGACTGTTCGTTTGACTGCGGAATGCAATGTCATCTTACAGAAGACGTTACCCCAAAAGATAAAGGACTCGGGGAGATTTACCATCACATGTGTCATAGGAGAAAAGTTTACTGGAAGAGCCCTTTGCAGCTTAGGAGCTAGTATCAAGCTGATACCATTGTCCATTTTTAAGAGACGAGCTAGGAAAGGCCCAGGTAACCAATTGGACTTTACAATTAGCGGACTGGTCCTTAGCCTATCCTATGAGAATTATTCAAGATGTTTTAGTGAAGGTGGACAAGTGCATTTTCCCTGCAAACTTTGTGGTGCTTGACATGGAAGAAGATTAGGAGATACCCTTGATAGTTGGCCGGTATTTTCTAGCTACAGGTAGGGCAATGATTGATGTTTGACTATGCTAGTGAATGATCAAGAAGCTACCTTTGATATCTTGAAGTCAATGAGGTTTCCCCATGATTCAAGTGAGGACCATTGTCATAGGATTGACACAGTGGATGAAGTTGTAGACGAACAAATTATGGATAGTTCGGAAGAAGAACAAATAAAGCCATAAGAGATTAAGGATGAGGAATCTGGTCTACTATTAGAAGGCAGCCCTAGGACATTGAGGGAGAGATTTGAACTCTTGGACACCACCAGCAATGCCAAGCCCCTTATGCCATCCATAAAGACCTCACTTGAGTTGGAACTGAAGAACTTCCCTAGCCATATCAAGTATGCTTATTTAAGAGAACCATCAACATTGCTTGTGAGTATTTCTGCAAACTTGAGTGCGGAGAAAGAGGGGAAGTTAATGTGGGTGCTTAGGACTTTTAGATAGGCCTTTGGGTGGACCATAGTTGACATTAAGGAGAAGTTAATGAGGATGCAATGCGTCAACCACTTTTTCTGCGTTGCATGATGTCCATCTTTTCAGAACTAATTGAGATGAGGATTGAAATTTTTATGGATGACTCCTCTGTGTTTGGTAACTCTTTTGACTTATGCTTAAATCATCTTGCCCAAGTTTTGCAGAGGTGTGAGGAGACCAGTTTAATGTTGAATTAGGAGAAGTGTCAGTTCATGGTCACATAAAGGATAGTTTTTGGACATAAGATTTTTGAAATAAGGATGGAGGTGGATGCAGCCAAAATTCAGGTGATTGAAAAACTTCCACCACATTCTGCTAAGGGGATTAGGAGTTTTCAAAGATCACCAAATCCATATGTCACTTATTGGAAAAGGATGCGTCGTTTGATTTTGATGAGACTTGCCCGGCCGCTTTTGAGTCACTAAGATCTAAATTAGTCACCACACATGTGATTGTAGCACCTGATTGGACTTTGCCTTTTGAGTTGATGTGCGATGCGAGTGATTATGCCATAGGAGCGTTACTAGGCCAGAGGAGAGAGTTTTTATGTCATATACTATACCCAATGCTCAATGATACCCAAGTTAATTACACCACCACGGAAAAGGAGTTATTGGTCATAGTGTTTGCTTTCGATAAGTTTAGGTCCTACCTAATGGACACATGAGTCACGATGTACACTGATTGTGCTATTATCAGATATCTTGTAGTTAAGAAGGATGTCAAGCCACACTTAATTTGATGGGTTCTTCAACAAGAATTTAATATCGAGATTGTTGATTGAAAGGGTACTGAAATCAGGTAGTTGATCACATTGTCCAAGTTCGAACAGAGGGATTCTCAAGAGTGTCTTGTCAACATAAATGAGAACTTCCCTGATGAGCAACTCCTCGCCATTTTTAAGGAGCACACCTCGTGGTATGCTAACATAGCCAACTTCAGTGTCAGCGGAATCGTACCTTACGATCTTGACTAACACCAGAGGAAGTTCTTTTTTGAAGGCAGGTTGTACTATTGGGATGATCCATATCTCTTTAGGAGTTGTAAGGACCATATTCTTAAAAGCCATTGGAAGTGGTGAACGATATTATTAGGTTTTGTCATGATTCCGAGTCGAGGGGGTTTCAGAAGTTTTAGAACTGCTACTAAGATATTACATTTAGGATTTTATTGGTTTGCCTCATTATGGATGTGAATGATATGTGAACTCTTGTGATAGGTNATGTCAAGTTCATGAATGATATCTTGACTAGGAAAAGAAGATTAGGGCATTTTGAGACTGTTCGTTTGACTGCGGAATGCAATGTCATCTTACAGAAGACGTTACCCCAAAAGATAAAGGACTCGGGGAGATTTACCATCACATGTGTCATAGGAGAAAAGTTTACTGGAAGAGCCCTTTGCAGCTTAGGAGCTAGTATCAAGCTGATACCATTGTCCATTTTTAAGAGACGAGCTAGGAAAGGCCCAGGTAACCAATTGGACTTTACAATTAGCGGACTGGTCCTTAGCCTATCCTATGAGAATTATTCAAGATGTTTTAGTGAAGGTGGACAAGTGCATTTTCCCTGCAAACTTTGTGGTGCTTGACATGGAAGAAGATTAGGAGATACCCTTGATAGTTGGCCGGTCTTTTCTAGCTACAGGTAGGGCAATGATTGATGTTTGACTATGCTAGTGAATGATCAAGAAGCTACCTTTGATATCTTGAAGTCAATGAGGTTTCCCCATGATTCAAGTGAGGACCATTGTCATAGGATTGACACAGTGGATGAAGTTGTAGACGAACAAATTATGGATAGTTCGGAAGAAGAACAAATAAAGCCATAAGAGATTAAGGATGAGGAATCTGGTCTACTATTAGAAGGCAGCCCTAGGACATTGAGGGAGAGATTTGAACTCTTGGACACCACCAGCAATGCCAAGCCCCTTATGCCATCCATAAAGACCTCACTTGAGTTGGAACTGAAGAACTTCCCTAGCCATATCAAGTATGCTTATTTAAGAGAACCATCAACATTGCTTGTGAGTATTTCTGCAAACTTGAGTGCGGAGAAAGAGGGGAAGTTAATGTGGGTGCTTAGGACTTTTAGATAGGCCTTTGGGTGGACCATAGTTGACATTAAGGAGAAGTTAATGAGGATGCAATGCGTCAACCACTTTTTCTGCGTTGCATGATGTCCATCTTTTCAGAACTAATTGAGATGAGGATTGAAATTTTTATGGATGACTCCTCTGTGTTTGGTAACTCTTTTGACTTATGCTTAAATCATCTTGCCCAAGTTTTGCAGAGGTGTGAGGAGACCAGTTTAATGTTGAATTAGGAGAAGTGTCAGTTCATGGTCACATAAAGGATAGTTTTTGGACATAAGATTTTTGAAATAAGGATGGAGGTGGATGCAGCCAAAATTCAGGTGATTGAAAAACTTCCACCACATTCTGCTAAGGGGATTAGGAGTTTTCAAAGATCACCAAATCCATATGTCACTTATTGGAAAAGGATGCGTCGTTTGATTTTGATGAGACTTGCCCGGCCGCTTTTGAGTCACTAAGATCTAAATTAGTCACCACACATGTGATTGTAGCACCTGATTGGACTTTGCCTTTTGAGTTGATGTGCGATGCGAGTGATTATGCCATAGGAGCGTTACTAGGCCAGAGGAGAGAGTTTTTATGTCATATACTATACCCAATGCTCAATGATACCCAAGTTAATTACACCACCACGGAAAAGGAGTTATTGGTCATAGTGTTTGCTTTCGATAAGTTTAGGTCCTACCTAATGGACACATGAGTCACGATGTACACTGATTGTGCTATTATCAGATATCTTGTAGTTAAGAAGGATGTCAAGCCACACTTAATTTGATGGGTTCTTCAACAAGAATTTAATATCGAGATTGTTGATTGAAAGGGTACTGAAATCAGGTAGTTGATCACATTGTCCAAGTTCGAACAGAGGGATTCTCAAGAGTGTCTTGTCAACATAAATGAGAACTTCCCTGATGAGCAACTCCTCGCCATTTTTAAGGAGCACACCTCGTGGTATGCTAACATAGCCAACTTCAGTGTCAGCGGAATCGTACCTTACGATCTTGACTAACACCAGAGGAAGTTCTTTTTTGAAGGCAGGTTGTACTATTGGGATGATCCATATCTCTTTAGGAGTTGTAAGGACCATATTCTTAAAAGCCATTGGAAGTGGTGAACGATATTATTAGGTTTTGTCATGATTCCGAGTCGAGGGGGTTTCAGAAGTTTTAGAACTGCTACTAAGATATTACATTTAGGATTTTATTGGTTTGCCTCATTATGGATGTGAATGATATGTGAACTCTTGTGATAGGTGTCAGCAAGTATGCAATATTTCAAAAAGAGATGAGATGCTCTTGAATGTGAATTTTGAAGTAGAAAGCTTTGATGTTTGGTGAATAGACTTCATTGGACCATTTATACCATTCTTAGGGAACACTTACATCTTGTTAGCAATAGACTGTCTCCAAATAGAGTGAAGTTGTGGCACTGCCAAATTGGGAAGGTCAAAATGTTCGGAAATTTTTAAAGAAAAATATTTTTAGTCGATTTGGAACACTAAGAGTAACCATTAGTTGTGGAGGCAGTTATTTTTGTAATAAAGGGATTGAGACACTAGTAGCAAAATTTGGAATCACACATAAAGTATCTACTGTTTATCACCCACAGATTAATGGATTGGTGGAGGTTTTTAATAGATAAATCAAGAGAATTTTAGAGAAAATCGTTAACCTCAGTATGAAAGATTGGACTCTCAGGTTGGATGAAGCTTTGTGGGCTTATAGGACTGCCTGTAAGACACCCATAGGATTAACACTATATAGGCTGATTTTTTAGAAGGCTTGCCATCTACCAGTGGAATTGGAACATAAATCATATTTGGCAATTAAAGAATCAATTTATAAGCTTAAAGATGTGGCATAAAGGTGATTAATACTATTAAATGAATTGGAAGAAATTAAACAAGAGCTTATGAGAATGCTCAAATTTATATGGAGAAGTTGAAAAAGTGGCATGATCAAAAGCTGAGTAGGAAGAAATTTCAATCTAGACAAGATTTTGTTGTACAACTCTCGATTGAATATATTTACCAGAAAACTGAAGTTTAGGTGGTCAGGATCTTTCACGGTAGTAAAGTATACTTTTGGGGTAGACATCCAGGACCAAAAAAGTAATAGTATTTTTAAAGTGAATGGTTGTAGGTTGAAACTGTACCTAGGTGGGGATAGGAAAGGTCCTATGAAAACCTTGATGTTTGAATCATCTAATAGTAAATCTGGCATTTTCTGGAATTAAGCGCTACCTTGGGAGGTAACCCAAGCGTTATCTTAGGATTTACACTTTTATTGTTGAGTATCTTGTTCGTTTTATTGTTATGTATGGTGTTTGTGTTTTTCTGTTGTTCTGATCTCCACGTGGTAGTAGATCACTGTTAGGGAAGTTGGAGAGCAAAATCCGAAAATTTAGCGTAGGCATACAATGGCGCACCCTCACGCCATATGACACCCCCAATCCTTAGATTCAGCGCCCCCGCGTCGGATCTGAGGGATTTTTGTGCCCCAAAACCAGAGATCACAGAAAGCCCGTGTTGACCCTACAGCGCACCCGCGCCCATACCAATGCTCTGGCACGAACCACTTGAGAAGGCAATGAACTTCAGCGCACCCGCATACCTTAAGGATGACAGCGCACCCACGCTTGTACACACTTTCCCGTGCCAGATCCTGATACAAAGGCGCACCCGCATCAGACTTTTTTAAACCTTGTTTTGGCCTGCACTCACCATTCTTCTCCTCTGCACTCCCCTTCGCGAAAACACCCTGGAGGAGGCCTAAGCCGTAGGAAACCACCACCGGGGGCTATGAATCTCTGAAGGAAGGTCGCATCTACGATCCTTAGCTCCTAAGAGGTACGTTTTTAGTGTTTTGGGCAAATTTTTGCCATGCATTGTTACACATCTTCCTCCTACATTTTGAATGGCTCCGAAAATCAAAGGTAAGAGGAAAGAATCTAGATTTGACGACGGGAAGTTCGTAAGTGCGGAGGTCACAAGTCGCTTTGGCGATCTTCTTGCGTCGAGAAAGTTAGTACCGGAACGAATATTTTCGACATCTTAAGGGGAATTGCCGAGCAGATAGAGGAAAGAGGCTGGGAGCGTTTAAGCTATCAAATTTCTTGCCTGTTGTTTGTGAGTTCTTCGCTAACGTGAAGGAACCCGTGGATGATAAGGTATTCATGTGAGGGAACTAGGTGGCCTACAATCCGAACACAATAAATGCCTATCTGAACGTCCCCCATGTGCCACTATGTTGGTATTCACACTTCTTGGACCCAAATTACAATGAAATTTGTAATTTTCTCTAGAACGGCTGAGTCTAGTTGCAAAAGCAGGAAGAGAAATTTATAAATTTCTTGAGCTCTTCCATGGATAAGGAGCCCAAAGCCTGGTACAACTTTATTTGTGCCAGGATCATGCCCATCACAAACCTCACAGCAGTAACCAAGTATCAGGCCACTCTTAACTACTATATTCAGAAGGACACACCAATCAATATTGGCTCGCTCTTCACTTCCTTCCTAGGTCATATCATCAATGGCGTCACTATTGTAGGACTGGTTCTCCCACACCTAGTCACCGATCTGTGCAACTTTTTTGATGTACCGAGTGGGCGAGGTGAGGAGCTCCTACAAGCTTCTAGGGCTATCACCGCTAGATCATTTGGTCTTACGAGCATACTCTGTTACGAAGAGGCAGTTCTGAGAGTCAGGGAGGTAGTGCGTCGAGAAAAGAGGAGACACCATCACGACCTAAGACGATATGCCAGTGTGCCCATCAGATTGAGGAGATGACATCTGAACTCATTGGGCTTAGTTACAATGTACACTAGACCAATAGGCAAGCTAGCCACCACACCAAGCAGTCGTGGTGGCACTATGAGTAACCGGTAGCAATACAGCGCAGTGCAGACCTAGATGTATCGGCGAAAAGGATGGTTCGCTGGACTAGAGCCCTTAGAGTTCCCAACACCATCATCGTACGATCCATATCAGTCTCAGGCTAATATGATGGATGACGACGAGGATGAGTGGTGGGTTGCTACTTGGTCATGGAGAGATTGTGTAGTTCTTATGACAGACTTTGAGGTGTAGTACTTTATCGCATTTGATTATGTGATTGCACCAGCGGTTGCATATATCTTGATTGTTCTTCATTTGACAATACTGTTGACTTGTTTTTTCCTATTTTTTTTTTATATACCTTGCAAGCATGTTATTTGGTTCCATACTATTTTTTGCTACAAATTGTTGGGATTAACCTCTCATTGTTGTTTTGATGTTCTACTGAGACGAGTTGGCATAGAGTTGTAAACAGGTATGACATGAAGCAAGTTTGGGCGAAGGAATTCACACCATTAGTTGCCCTTAAATAATTTTAGAACTTGCTCAAATTTCAATTGTTGCCCAATTTTACGAGTCTTAATCCTTTATTGATGAAAAACAAGATTGTATTAAGGCATTGTGAAATTCACTAAAAAGTTAGGATAGATGTGTATAATACCAGCTTTTTGCCTAAAGTGATTTCTTTTTATCAAAACATAGAAATCTCTAAGCATTTAAACAGGTAGGACTATGAAGGTTATTACCGGTCCTTAGAATTTTTTAAAACCTTCGGGATGAACCTTAAATTGACATAATTCATTTAAGAACCAAAGAGCGAATTTAGGGGTAGGGAAAAAAGCTGATTAAGGATGGAGTAGGAAGCCTAAAGTTTAAAAGAAACTAAAGAAAGGAATAAATAATGTGTTGCTTAACCAGATATAGTAATTCTCTTAGGCCTAAAAAGAGGGGAAGAAAAAAAAATATTGAAAAAGAGCCTGGAGATGAAGCTTGAGGTTAAGCATTATCATAGTCAAAAGTGGGTCTTCTAATCTTTAGCCCAAGGTCAAATGTGTACTTACATTATTGGTACATTCTTTGGAACTTTATAAATGCATGAAGAATTAGGGAGAATCCATGCTTAAAAAAAGAAGTAAATGTTTAAAACATTTTTGGAAAAGTACGAGGGATTGTAGTCTCAACAATTTAAATAATTTAGAATTCTTAAGTTTGGAAAAAGGGTAAAACATGATAGTTCTATAGTGTGATTATGCAAGAAAATTCTCACTTAGTCTTGGAAATCATGATAACTTAATAAAAATGTCTTTTTTATTCATAGCCTAAGAGACTCATAAAATGAATGCAACCCTATTGTTTTAAATTTGAGTTAAGTCAAATGGATTACTTGAGGGCAAGTAATAGGTAAGTTTGGGGGATTTGATATAAGCTGAATATTTGATATTTCTATGGCACTTTTCCCTGTGTTTTTACTTCTTTCCTACTTTTTTGTCTTAGTTGTGCAGGAAATAGGATGAATGTGAAATTAGAGCAAGAAAGAAACTGAAAATAGCACAAGATGGAGATTATGGACCAACGAACCTGCACCGCACATACAACACACCCGCTTTAACCCAGGTGCACCAGCATCGTGTTTAGTGCACCCGTGCCAACTGTAAAGCACTTGCGCTCACCCAGCGCACCCGAGTGCTTCTCTCTGAACAAGGCACGACGCACCCATTCCGTAGACACAGCACACCCGTGCTAGACTAGCATGTTCGTGCTGAAATTGCGGGGCACTTGCGCCCAACCCGCTAAAACTTATTTGGCAAGAATTTTCTTGCTTATGTTGAGCCTTGCCTATATATTTGCACTTGAGGACAAATTCAGGGTATCTTGGACGGTTGAAGGCTGGAAGAAATGAGAAATTTTGATTAGAAAAAGTTCTCTCCTTAGATTTAGCTCCTTCTTTTGGATTGAAACCTCATGAGGTGATTTTTCACTTTGAGCTCGTGAGTTCTTAAGAGACTTGCTGTATGAGAGGGAGATGTGCTGCTTTTATGGAAAAAAGCTTTTATTGTAAGTTTACTTTCGTTTACCTCTTGCAATGAAGATCTGCATAGATTTCTTGTCTGTAGTTTTTATGAACATGCATGGCTAAACTCTTTTTTCATGTCTTTGTGATGTAAGGATAGTGTTTTTCATCGTAGTTTTCTGAGATATTTTTCCTGTAACATTTTTTTGTATTTTTATGGCGTATATTATTGGTTAACCTTTAAACTTAATTTACTCCTAGTCTGTTCAACTATGATGTTAAAA
>JXCR01094989.1:0-20536 GCA_002079205.1 Phalaenopsis hybrid cultivar | reverse complement strand
TTCATTGTTGTGATTAAAGTATTGCTTTTCTAAAATCTTAGTTTGCAGTTGTAAACCACTCCTTGTGGGATCGATATCTAGGACTCCGTTAGAGCCCTGTATTACCTGAGCGATACACTTGCGTTGATAAGTGTGACTTTACAATTATTGAATATTTATTACATCCATATTTATCTTATTTATAATTATTGAATATTTATTACGTCCATATTTATCTTGTATTTTTAAGCATATATAAAGTCACCGGTCAAGTCACTACCTCCTTGACATATCCTTTTGTCTGCCACGACATTCCTACCTTTAGGCTGCTGCTTCCATGACATGCTTACCTCCAACTCATTGACTCCTTGACATACCCTAATTTTGGGTTGCTACCTGCATGGTATGCCCATCCATTCTGAGTCATCGCCTCTATGACATACTCACCCTCACCACTTCAGTACAATCTTGTCACATGCTTTTTGCATGCGTTCATGTTTGCATGTGTGCTCGGTGAGTGCCTCTTAGGTAAGGTGTGAATCCTTTTTAAAGGTATTCTTTTACTCAATGCAAACTCAATTTTAGCGAGTGTATGCTAGTAAAAGGGCACGCTGTGTCCCCAGGTAGGCGTAGTTCCTCTTCATAGGTAACATGTTTTACTGGAAAATTTCGTTAGTGTGTGTCATGTTGCATGAAACATCCATACACTCATTTGTATGATATGTGCTTCACCCTTCCAGGCTCCCATTGTTGTTTCATACCTCAGTCAAACAATCACAAAGTAGTCTTCTTATTTACTTGTATGCTTAACCATTCGACTCGATGAAAGTCATACTTGTTAGGAGAGTGACCATTTTGTTGGTCATGATACTCAAACAAGCATTACTCGTGAGGATGAGCAATGCGAGTTTATATATCATAAGCATCTAATAGTATAACTGTGCTAAGGTTTAAAGGGTTCTAACGTGCGTCATACGCATCGTGGACCCACACTGTAGGTCCGCTATTTTAAAATTATAAAATGGATATTTTTACTTTTTATGTATTATCTGCCTTACTTTTAAAACTATATATGTTATGTCATATGTGAGACCACCTTTTTTAAATGTCACCCCTCTCCTGTCGTGTGCTTTACATCCCTTAGATCTTTTAGAAGGAGCCGATGTGGCGACCCCATCAAATTCATTTGGTAGTCGGAGACTTTATTCTATGCACTAAGGTTCCAAGTTAGAAAAAATTTTTGTTAAATAGTGTGTTAGGCTTAGATTTATACGGCTAGGTAGTTTTTTCATGTCTAGTTATAGTACTTTGTAAGATTGGTTCCTTGGCCAGATATCCTTTTTGCTTTGTTCTTTTGGTATTCTTGCAAGCTTGATATGCATAGTAGCAAGTTAGGGCACTTTTCTGCAAGGAGTCATGCCTTTATATGTGCACACAGACGAGTAGTGATATGGGGAAGCAGATTTCTGACCCTTTTTCTTGCAGGTCTTGCTTAGCTCCCCCACCAGGCACAACTCGTTATATGTTGCATGTTGTTGGCTTTCCTCCTAACGCTTGTTTTCATCCAGTTTAAGTCCTTTACATTTCCTATGTAATTATTAGAGTCCTGGGGGATTCTGTTGTAGAAATAAGATATAGGCACAGGTTTTGAGAGGTGTTTAGCCTGGGAACCACACGGAGGGGACTAGGAGGAGATGCTCGTGCCCTGTATCTTAATTATATATTTCATATTGATGTATATAATTAGGTCTGGGCATGTATATGCTGAGTCCGACCACCTTTTTCTTTTTTGGGATTTGTCACCAACGTGGTGGCACTTAGTCTTTTATATATTATTTATTTTGTTTCATACCTTATTGAATGAATGTATGATTGATTTGCTTAATTATTTATTTCTGTGGTTTGTTTGAGAATCACGATAAAATATAAGCTCTTTAGAACTTAATATAATAATTTTTATATAAAATTCTAATAAAATAATCAAGATAAATGAATTTTAAGTATAGAAATATTAGGACTTTAAAAGCTGTACTTTTACATTTTTGCATGGCCTTCGGGCCGAATTTTAATTGGCTGCATGCATGCCTATCACCTAGTAAAGTTAATAGGGAATCCACAATATTTAAGGAACAGTCTAGACAATTGCATTCATATTTACATGTCTCGAGGAGAAGTCCCTGTGCTTCTCCAACCCGATTGTCTCATCATACCCTTTTATATATATGTGGTTGTCTAGTGCGCCTAGGGTATTAGAAGGCTTCCCAACTTAGATGGGGTGTAAGTTCTATTGTCAGATTGTTTTTACTTTGTAATTGAACCTTCACTTTCTCTCCTTTCCGGAGGCTTTTTCATTTTGGTAGGTGTGAGTCTCACCTCTTAGAGCTTCAACTTTTAGTTATAGGATAGATTTTCATTCATTTAACCTTGGGGCTATCGAGGTTCCCAAGGACCACTCAATTCATGGATTGATGACCAGGGATCTCAGGACATGTTGGGTCAACTACCTTCACGATTCGGTAAACTTAGGATCATAGTAGTTGGGTATGACAGGTTTGTGGTACCCCAACCCAGCTACCTCTACCTTCTAAGATTACTGTAGTTTCCTTTTGTTGAACTCTTTTGAGCCATGCCACTCTTTTATTTTGTTGATATCACATCAATGACCTGATATTGATGAGTTATTGCCCGTTTGGGATACAACGATTTGTCATCTTCCTCTGTAACCACGTTGTGCTTTGACGTGTTGGGATATCCCCATCAAGTTGATTTAGTTTATTTTGTGGACTCTGTATGTCAATGAGCCACTACACATTTGAGATGTGAGAGACTCACTCTCTGCTTAATGGCTTACCGTGAGTTTTGAAACATCAAGACTTTCTCATACGGAATAACCTTTATTTGGTAACATATTACGCCAGGTCAACGATAAAATAAGTGAAACTCCTTTTATTGAGAGTATTATTGGGTATCCCCCAAGATGTAATTAACCACGAAGAACAAGTTCCTCTATGAGTGCTCTTGACCCCATAATATGTACATACACCTAACTCTCTAGTTATGGCTAGTCTACATAGATACTCTATTGTGGATATTGTTCCAAAGTGCCTCTGCCCGATCTTGTTTGGGCGTAGACACTTGAATTATCCTTGTGAGGTTTATTGCACATAGACTATCTACATTTCTCTTTTCTATTGTTTGTCACTTTGTTGTATGTCCATTCTTAATTGGTTCCTCTCCTCTTCAAATCACTAATCTGATTCAGGATAGAGATTTTTTCAAATAAGGGAAGAATACGATGGTCGACAAGCTGATGACTCCATTTAAAAAAAAAAGGAAGCAAAAACACCCATTACAACATAAATATATATAAGAACTCTTCAAATGAGTTTATATTTAAATTCTCAAAACCAAATAAATGAAGTCAAAATCTATGAAGACTCTCAAAATAAATCAAACATTTCAAAAAAAAAATCAATAACCCTAAACAACAAAATTAAAAATCTCTTCAAAAAGAAACTATTAAAATGAAAATTAAACCCTAAAAAATAAGACTTGAAACCTTTTTTGGTCTACAGGATGTTGTACGAGATTTCCCACATTATAAATAAAATTATGGAACTCATTGGTTAAGTTTAGTAAACTCATTTGGACTAAGTGAATCTGAAGAAATTAGTGGTGCCAAAATGAGGGAACCGTAGGATCTAAAGTCGGTGTCGCCCTAATTAACTTTAACTCCCCCTCCCATAATAATTGAGTTTAAACTTTTCCTTTAAACCTTTAAACCTTTGACTTTAGGACTGCTACTTCATTAATTAGCTTGGAGCTAACTTTGTTGGCAACCTTCTATAGCATAAAGATCTATAAAAGTATAAGGAACTGCAGCAACACATCTTTCCTTAGAATTAAACAATAAGCTATAAGATTTCGAGGTTGTCTGCATAGTGTGACATAAATCCTCAACTCTTTCTTTAGGCCTATGCACAACTATGTTGTGCAATTTAAGCCCTACCTCGACCTACGATTCTGAGGTTCTCGTTTGTCATGACCTAAATCATCACATCTTCCAAGCTATTATGTGACTCTCTCGCATGAATGTAAACCCTAATTAATAAAAAATTGTAGGATGAAGCATTTGATAATTCTCTTCGCAACTAAAGCCAAACCAAAGAATGGTTTGGGAATTCGCTGAGGTTCTCCTCAAGATCCATGACATACCCTAGTTCTTCTTCCTTTGGATTCCAAAATACAATATTTCAAATTTGAGTCATTCCCATTTCACACTACTTTGTTTGTTCTTTCGAAAAGTCCTATCCTTTGAAATTCTTGAAGACAGTATCCCTTGATTTTTATCAAGAATTTTGTTAGGTGACTTTAGTTATCTAAGATGTAATTAACTATAGGGGCTTTCCCCTATAAGAAAATTTTAAGAACCCAACATAATATAAACCCTATTTAATTTTTTGTATTAAGTAGGGGAACTTGTCGGTCCACATTAAAAAAAATGATTTTTCGCAGACTTAAACGGATGTCATAAATTTTTTAGTTTATTTAATCAAGTCTCACTAATAAGTAATGTGTCTAGCCTTCGGGATAGATGCATTTCTTGCATAATTAAAATCATTTATTTAAACTACTGAGGATATGAGATCGAGGTTTTCTGCCTAGGTCAATCGAAAATTTCCAAATTTAGCAACCAACAGCTTCTGGCAACTCTGTTGGGGAGTATGTTTCTCTCTTCATTTAAATTAAGGAATCTTGTCTTCATGTATTGATAATGTGTTCATGTCCCTCATGGACCAAATTACCCTTCTTATGTTAGCATGCTTCACCCATTTCTTTCTTTCGTAAGTAAAGTCAACTCTTTCAGATTTCAGGACCGTCTGTTCAGTCGTCTTTGCACAGAGAGGTTCAGGAGTTCATTAAGACATTTTGTCTTGTGTGGGTCGGACCCCCAATAGGTATGTTGGTGGACTAGTTCCACCTAGGCATTGTGCATTGTGAAATCGGCCCCGCATTGGGTCCTAAACTTTACTTTTCTCTTTGTGTCCTGATCCTGGTTGAATATAGATGTGTAAAACTTACAAAGTTGACTCCGCTTTACAACGGTGCCAAAATCTTGATGTGGTATTTTAGTAATAATAATGTTAAGAACTTATGATTGGAATTCTACACAAGTATACATATCATTATCAAGTAATATAATACTTTCTATTTAAGTCCTAAATATTGATCCCACGATAAATGTATAAATGTAAAATGATAAATTAACTAGGAAATTCACATAAATTAAAATAAATTACTGTCACTAACTTTGAATGTGTAAGATGCTAACAAAACTAAATTATTAACTACTAGCAAAACTTAAATGCAAAATTTAAAAATAGTAACTACGAAACTATGTTTATGTGACGAAGTTTTCCTATATGAAAAAGCATTTTTTCCTACTACAATGAGCTTTTTGGTGAAATCAGATGAGATAAATGGTTTAAATATGTATTGTGTCAAATAGAAGAAATTTTAATTATCTAACCTGATTCAGTGTTATAGAAAATCATTGGTTAATCTTAGGTTTAGTCCCTAAATCTGTGGCTATGCTAGGAAGATACGACTCCCACTGCAAAGCTCCCATTTACCTTCCCCTGAAGGCTAACTCTTGCTTTAGTTTATAAACACTAAGATCGAATTGGGGATTCTTAGTCTGTCACCCTAGAAAATCTTCAATTCTACACCAAACAAAGTATATTTCCCTATTTATTTGCACTTAATTCCATGAACAAAATACCCCTTCATGGACTTAAATGTGATTCTCACTCTATTGTAGAACTCATACTCCATTTTCTGGATCATATGTTTGACAGCATATTTTAACAATTCAATTGATCAAATCAAAAAGTAAATTAAGTGCGGAGTTGAAATACAAACACAATTTATTTTAAATTTTAACATTGGCACATCCAAATTATCTCTTCATTTCACCATATCTCAGAGTATGGAGAAAGATAAAGGAATCTGCTCAGACTTAATGAGAAAGATACAATAAAAGAAAATTTTCATATTTAAAAGAAAGTTTGTACAATATAAAAAACAAATAACACTTATCTGAAACTCTTTCTGAAAGAAAATCCCTTATAGTCTCTCTTAGAAAATGTAAGAAGAAGAAATCTCTCGCTTCACTTCCTCTCCAACACTTCTTAGAGAACAATTCACACTTAAACTCACCACAAAAACTCAAAACTATAAATATAATAACTAACTAATTGTGTAGAATGGCGTGGAATGTAGTTGTGCGAAGAGAAAAATTGAGTGAGTTGAAGAATGTGAAATGGTGCATGGGGGTCCTTTTCTGATCAAATTTCGGCCCTAAATATAGCCTAGGGTCGGTTCCCCAATAGGTGCATCCAAAAACTCTTCAAAAAGTGTCCAAATTCATTGAATCTTCTAGAAACAGGGCCTGTACCGACACTGGCATCATAGACGCCCATTCTGGTGCCAAAGGCCATTTAATTTAATTTCCCTTCTCTGTCAAATAGCGCCGCCAGCGCTGAATAATTTTTAAATTTCTCCATTTTGACTCTAAATTTCATCATTTTTGTTTCCTTTTTGTTCCAAGTTCTAAAAATAAACAACCTACAATAAAATATAAAAAAAATTTTTCATTAAAGTGCAATATCACAAAAAATAAGTATAAAATATGGGTCTAAAAAAGCATATGGTGTATCAAAATCCCCAAACATAAATGTTACTTGTCCTCAAGTAACTCTTTTACTACATAAAAATATGAGTTATGGTAAAGATTTTAACTTCTAGATTTCCATACCTTAGTTCACTAAATATGATAGCATCTGTTAAGAAAAATTTAAAATAACTCCAGTTAACGCTAAAGGTATAAGAATATCTAGCACTTAAGTCTAAGATTTTTGATTCTCTATTCTTTTCAAGGAAAATTGCAAATTATTCATATTAAAGCAACTTAGAGTATCCATACAAAAAAGAAATTCATGAAGATTTACTAATAAATATGTTAACACTAAAATATAAGTTTAGAAAATATAGTCAAGCCTTCTTCTTTAAGTTGATTCAAGGGAAGCTAATTTTTAATTAGGCATCTCCTCAAGCTTCTCCTCACATCTTTCTTCTTTTTTTTTCTTTTTTTCTTCTTTTCTGGATCACTTTCAATCCTTTTTCTTTTCTTTCTTTTCACTTTTTTTTTCTTTTTCTTTTCATGATCATTTTCAATCTTTTTTCTTTTCTTTTTTTCTTTTTTATGTGAGGATTACTATATCTGGATAGCCTTTAATGATTTTGAACTTCACTATCTTCTTCATAAAGTTAAAAATTTTTCACATTCCTTCACTTTATAAATTTATATTAGCTTTAAAGATCTTTCAAACAGTTTTAATCTTTTCTTCTTACATGAATCTCTAAGATTTTTAATACTTCAAAAATATAAATTTATTTACTTCAAATAGAAAAACATTGTCTTATTATATCATACCAAATATCTTAATCTCTAAAATTAACCTTTATTACTTAAAAATTTTTACTTAAGTTTAATATATATTTAGAAACATAAATATAGTTATCTAAAGTTACCCTCTAATACCAAAGGTCATGTTAAAAAAAATATATTTTTTAAAACATATTTTAAAACTATAACTAATTGAGGACAAAAAGTCTCTTTTCTTTTAAAAAGAAATTCTTTTCTTCCCCCCAAACTTAAATTTTTAAATGATTTTAAATGAAAACTGAAAAATAAAGGGTGAAAGAAAACATTTAATATATAAAGAAAAGACAAACATATTGAAGGTTCTGATTTGAAACTTAACTCTAAAATATATCAGGTGCTAATATGAAAATCTACAAGACTTAAAACATTAAATAACACATAAGACATATAAAAATTTGTTGAGAAAGAGTTAACTACAAATACATCAAATAAAGTACTAAAAACTATTAACTTCCAGCAGATTCACAAATCTACAGTACATAATACAACATATAATAAAAATAAAGTATCACAGTCCACAAACAAACAGTCTCAAAAATAAATTACAACTAAAAACAAGAATAAACAGAAATCTAACTAAAGCATCACCAATCATCGTCTTCTTCTTCTTCTTCCACATCCAAATTCAGCTGATGATATGGAGTAAAAACAGGGTGAGTAGGAAACTGCACTGAGTGATTAACCTTAATGAATCTGACCATTGCATCATCATAAGCAGCATCATATTCAAACTTCTGTCTTATCAAATCATCATTGAGAGCATGTCTGGCCTCCATATTTTCCATTCTACTATCCAGTCTCAAGATATCTCCCTGTTGGATCATCATCTGCTCCATAAGTTCCTGAATAGTAGGGGTACTGGAAGTACTTGAAGTAGAAGTAATATCTCTGGTCCTCCTTCCAGATCTCCATCCAACATGAGATTCATAAGTCTTTATATTTGTAGGCCCAATAGATTTTAGAGGTTTAATTCTCTCCTCATTTGCTTTATAATCAACTCCTGCATGTTCACATAGTGTGAAGATCATTGCAGGGTGAGCTAAACCACCAATGGTCTCTCTAAAAGCAATAGATTGAGTGTTCTTATAAATAATAGAGCCTACATTTATCCTCATCACCTGTTGGATACAGAAGTTCAAGATGGCTCTATCCTTTGTTACCTCACTATGATGGTTTGTTGGTATCATTCTTCCAGAAATAAAATAATGTCAGATCTTAGATAATACATTTAACATAGAAAGAGGAAAGTTTACCTTAACACCATTCTTCACTTTCTAAGTTCCTCTTCCATCAGTAAGAAAAGAAATACCTCATCTAAAGCCTCATTCGTAGCTGAAGATGATTTGTATTGGCAGCTATACACATCTTCTAACTGATAAAATTCATTAATCTTCCTTGGAGTAAACTCTACCATTTTCCCTCGAATAAACATATAGTCCTCATACGTCTCCTTGAAATTGGCATAGAACTCCATCACTACACCAATAATCGCCTCGGCAGTAAAGTAGCAAAAATTCTCCCACTGTCGAGCATTGATTAATCTTTCAACTTCTTCGCCCAAATTTTTAAATCTCGATCCGGAATCAATTTTTTATTTGTAAGTAGACTTTTGATTTTTACAAACTTTTGGTCATCAAAATCAATCTTTCTCTTTCCTTTGCTCATTCTAGGTACCATGGTAAATCTATGAAAATTTGATAAGATCAAAATAAATTCCCAAAAATTCCAAAAATCACAATGTGGAACGTTTTAAAATTAAATCTATTAAGTAAGATTTCTTCACCAAATAAATTTCTCAAAATCTTCCAAAAAAAATCTTAAAATTTTGGATCTTGGCAATGTAGGTTAAGTCCTTGGTGAAAATAAAAAATTTTGAGTTCAAAGTGTAGCTCGTACCTAGAGAAGATAAAATCCAAACTTTGTTTGCCTTAAAATTGCCTAAAATCTGAGCAATAGCAAGCCTTAGGTGCAAAAACTGGAGGTTGATAGTGACTCAAAGGTTAAAAATGGAGTTTTTTTGTCCAAATTATGAATTTTAAGGGTGTTTGGGTCAGTTCCGATCGAGGGAGCTGTCGGCACCCATGCCGGCGCTAGTGGCCAAATAATTTATATTTTGATTTTTTTTAATTTCAATTTACTCAAAAGTTTATTTGGCCTTTTTGAACATTAATTTTCATCTAAAAATAATTCACAAGCGAGCAATTTTATAAACAACACCAAACTAACTTTTATATATGAAAATACACTTTTTACAAATACATTTTTCTAATCACTCTTCCACATCCTTAAAGCAAACTACATAATAATTCAGCATTGAAATCAAGCCACAACACTAGAACACTGACACAAAACTATACATACAAATAGAGTTCTAAATCAAATTAAAGTAAATTAAATTCACATAATTACATTTAAAAAATAAGTATTTTAAACTAGTAAAGAGTCCAACTTCTTTAATTATTCTGCCTCATCTTTAGTGCTTTTTCCTCCTCTAATGTCTCCCACAGACTAGTAATGGACATACAAATTGTAGAAGGGTCGGTACAGGAATTGATCAGTCAAATTTTCATCAATCCATCCATTTTTCTTGAACATCTGCACCAATCCTACTTCAATTGTCCCAATGTGATCAAAGTTCTCCTTCATTCTCCAATCTAGATGATCGAAAAGGTAGTTAAGATTTTCTATTGCACTCGTAATACTCTAAAATTCTCTTTCTATTTTCTTCATTTTCTTCTACAAAGTCATTGAACTTCCAACTGCTGGTGGCATCAATGGTGTTGAAGCGTGTGATGAATGATCCAAAATAACATCTAATGCTTCATTTCCATTCCCTATATAATTTCCATCAATTGGAATCATGGGCTCCCAAGATAATAAAACATTTTCCCAACTTTCATATGGATCTTGAGATTGAATGCAAGGTAGAAAAATTGTAAAAGGATGCCTAAGTCCATATATTGGCTCATTCATAATAATACCCATAACAGATTTGAAAATAATCGACCCCACATCAATGGGTTTTTCCATTTGAATGCAATGTTTTAAAATGGCATTTTCTTTTGTAACTCTACTAATCTTCATGGTAGGGAGTAGTTTTGCAGATTTGAAGAAATGTCATTGTTTTAAAATTGGATTAAGCAGTGAAGCAGAGAAACTAACGTATCCCTCATCTCTGATTTCCCAATTTTTATGTTCATCCGTTAGAAAATTATATACTTCTTGCATCATACCTCTTGTTGGGATAAAATTTGTATAATGATAGATTAGAACATTTTTTATTATATAAAAATCATTAATCTGAGCTGGAGTAAATGGTACAGTCTCACCTTGAACAAAGACAACTCCTTGGGTAATTCCATGTAAGTTGTCATAAAACTCCTTTACTACGGGTACTACAACTGCGGCGGTAATGTATCACAGAACTTCCTAACGCCTTTGTACAATAATTTTCTCAACTTGTGAACATGGATTACTCAATCTATGGTTGAAAAAGCCTCTTTCCTTGATAAGTCTCTTCTTCATGATGACTTTGTTGTATAATCTCTCCACGTCAAAATTGATAAACTTTCTTCCATTAAAAACTCCATACCTTGAAGTATTTCTGGAATTGGAAGCCATGGAATTCAAAATTAGGAAGTTTTTAGACGTCGAAGGCAATTTTTAGGACTTTAAAAACACCTCTCGGTGGTTATTGAAGAGTGAAATCCCGTCATATTTTGCTGAAACTACTCTAGACATGAAAAACTGCTCGGGAGGCTGTCGACGCTCCCGATGGCGCTATCGGCGCAATGGTCCATTAGGTGGGCGTCGTCTGCGCCAGAGGCCAAATTCACATCTATAACTTTTTTGTTCAATTTGATTCTAAATTTTCCTCCAATATCAATATTTTTCTTAATTTATGATACATATAAATGTGTAGGACTTAAAAATACTATTATTTCATAATACATAAATACACTTATTTAAGCAAAATAGTAATATATAGATATATAGATTTATATATGGGTTGCCTCCAAAAAAGTGTTTAGCTTAACGTCGTCAGCCCGACGTACCATTTGTTTAGTTGGGTTGACTTAACATTAAAACTTCTTTGAATTGTGGTATGTGTCCTTCATAATAATGTTTCAATCGATGTCCATTAACTTTAAATATCTTTCCAGATTTAGGATCCTTAATAACAATAGTTTCATAATGATAGACTTTAATTACTTAAAATGGTTCTAATCATCTGTATTTCAGCTTCCCTAGAAATAATATTAATCTTGTATTATATAATAAAAACTTCTTGTCCAGGTTCAAACTTCTTCTTAATAATATTCCGATCATGCCATATTTTCATTTTCTTTTTATAGATTTTAGCATTATCATCTGCTTCATTTCTAATTTCCATAAGTTCATTGAGTTGCAATAATCTTTTCTCACTAGCTTCTTTTAGATTAAAATTAAATTTCTTATTAGCCCAAAATGCTTTATGCTCCAATTTTACTGGTAAGTGGCATGTTCTTACAAAAATAAGTCTGTATGGGGACATTCCTATAGGAGTCTTATAAGCAGTTTTGTATGCCCATAATGCAGTATTTAATCTAGCAGCCCAATCTAATTTATAGGAATTTATAGTTTTTTCTAAAATTTATTTTATTTCACGATTTGATATTTCTGCTAGACCGCTAGTCTGAGGATGATACGTAGTAAAGAATCTATGCATAATATCATAATTTTTAATTAATTTTTCGATTCTCTTATTCGTAAAATGGGTTCCTTCATCTGTAATAATTACTCTCGGCGTTTCATATCTTGTAAAAATATTTTTATTTAAAAATTTAAAAACACTCCGAGCATCACATTTAGGTACAGCAACAGCTTCAATCCATTTGGACATATAAACAACAACAAGTAATATATATAAGTTTTCAAATGAAGGCATAAATGGTCACATAAAATATAATCCTCACACATAAAAAATTTTAACTTCCAATGTGTAATTTAGAGGCATTTCATTTCTTCTAGAAATATTTCCTACTCCCTGACATCTATCGCATGTTTTAATATATTCATTAACATCTCTAAAAAGAGTATGCTAATAAAATCCAGCTTGCAAAATCTTATAAGCAGTTCTATATTTTCTAAAATTTCCTCCAAATTCAGAATTCATGACATCTTTCAATTATTTGTTGAGTTTCTTCATAAGGCACACACCTTCTAATAATTATATCTTTACATTGACATCTTTCAATTATTTGTTGAGTTTCTTCGTAAGGCACACACCTTCTAATAATTAGATCCTTACATTATTTATATAAATATGGGTCATCCCAAAAATAGAATTTTGAATCTTATATAGATTTCTTTAATTGTTGGTTCTTAATATCTGGTGGTAGAATATCACTTAAAATGTAATTTACTATATCAGCATACCACAGTGTATTTATTTCATCAATACTATATATTTTTGTATTAGGGAAATTTTCTAAAATTTCATTTGCAAAATTAGATAATATCTCTTTTTCTAGTTTAAAAATGATCAGCTATTTGATTATCATTTCCCTTGCTATCAATTATAGTAAAATCTAATTGTTGCAATAGAAGTATCCATCTGATTAATCTTGGTTTAACGTCCATCTTTTGCATCAAGTATTTAATAGCAGAAATGATATGTATGCACTATGCATTTAGTTCCCATCAAGTAAGGTCTAAATTTATAAAAGGCATAAACAATAGCTAATAACTCTCTTTCAGTAGTAGTGTAGTTAATTTGAGTATCATTTAGAGTTTTACTAGCATAATATATAACTTTAAAAACATTGTTGTTCCTTTATCCTAAAACAACTCCAATAGCATAATCAATAGCATCGCACATTATTTCAAATGGTTTCTCCCAATCAGGTTGGATTATTATAGGTGTAGTGATTAATTTCTCTTTCAATAGTTCAAATGCTTTTATGCAGTCCTCACTAAAATCTAATTTCGTATCTTTTTCTAAAAGTTGGCATATTGACTTAGTTATTTTTGAAAAAAATTTTATGTAGCGCTTGTAGAAACCAGCATGTCCTAGAAAAGTTCTTACACCTCTGACCGTAGTCGGTGGTGGTAATTTTTCAATAACTTGAACTTTTGCAGGATCTACTTCAATGTCATTTTTCAGAAATTTTATGCCCAAGCACAATTCCTCCTGCAACCATAAATTGACATTTTTCCCAATTTAGTACTAGGTTAGTTTTTCACATAATTCCAAAACTTTTTCTAAATTATTTAAAAATAATTCAAATGAACTCCCGAACACAGAGAAATCATCCATAAATACTTCTATTCCATGTTTAATCAAATTACTAAATATTGACATCATACATCTTTGAAATGTCACACGTGCATTGCATAGTCCAAAAGGCATTCTACGAAAAGCAAATGCTCCATAAGGGCTTGTAAATGTTGTTTTATCTTGATCCTCAGGAGCAATTAGAATTTGATGGTAACCAGTATATCCATCTAAAAAGCATTAATATTTTTTTTCCAAGCCAATCTATCTAACATTTGGTCTAAAAAGGGTAAAGGAAAGTGATCTTTCCTGGTGGCCATGTTTATTTTTCTATAATTTATACAAATTTGCCAACCAGCAACTTGCTTATTGGAACTAATTCGTTTTTATCATTTACTTTAAATGTCACTCCTCCTTTCTTTGGAACACAGTGAATTGGACTTACCCAAGCACTGTCTAAAGTAGGATATATATTTCAAGCATATAACCATTTTAAAATTTCTTTTTTAACAGCTTCTTTCATTATTGGGTTTAATCTCCTTTAAGGATCAGCTTTAGGTTTGTATTATTCAACTAATAGAATTTTGTGCATATAAATTGAAGGGCTAATTCTTTTAATATTTGTTAAAGTCCATCCAAAAGCCTTTTTATATTTTTTAACATTTCTATTAATTTTTGTTCTTGAATTTCAGTTAACTCAGAAGATACAATAACAGGCAATGTAGATGAATCTCCTAAAAACACATAATTTAAATGAGCAGGTAATACTTTCAGTTCAAGTTTAGATGGTTTAATACTTGAAGGAATAAGATTTTTGTTATCATTTTCCAATAAGTCTAAAGTTTCAAATTTGTAGTGAATATAATCTAAATTTTCTTCTTTTATTTCATCCTCATTCTCAATAAATTCTTCTTACTTTAATTTTTCTTCAAACTCTTTCTTAAATTGCTCATTACTTAAATAGTCAGTAACTTCCATCGTAAAACATTAATTATTTTTTTCTATTGCAGGATATTTCATAGCTTTTGCAATATTAAACGTTACTTCTTGATCATTAACTCTAATTATTAATTCTCCTTTTTACACATTTATCACAGCTCTCCCTATTGCAAAAAATGGTCTTCTCAAAATAATAGGAATCTATTTATCTTCCTCCATTACTAATACTATAAAGTTTATAGGGAAAATAAATTTATCCACTTTTACTAATACATCTTCTATAACTCCTTTAAAATAGGTTATTGATTGATCAGCTAACTGAAGAGTTACAATAGTAGGGTAAATCTCTTCTAAATCTAAACGTTTAAAAATCAATAGATGCATAAGATTGATACTCGCTTCTAAATCACATAAGGCTTTTCCATAAAACATTTCACCAATTGCATAAAGTATTGTAAAACTACCAGGATCTTTTAATTTTTCAAGAAGTTTTTTCTGAATAATAGTGCTACACTCTTCACTAAGTGCAACGATCTCATGATCTACAAACTTTTTTTTCTTATTTAGTATATCTTTCATAATTTCACATAACTTGGCATTTGTTCCGAAGCCTCAATGAAGGGAATGTTTATCGTTAATTTTTTTAAGGATTTCCAAAAGTTTTGTAAATTGTTTGTCTTTATTCTTCTACTTTAGTCATTGAGAAAATTGAGGTAATGATTTTTCTTGGGTAACTTGTGTTTGTTCATTTTTATTATGGTCATTTTCCATCTCTTCCTTCTCCTCATCAACTTCAATTTCTCTTTGATTATTGTTTTTACTTCTTTTCCACTTTGTAATTGAATAGCTTTAATTTGCTCCTTATTTTGATCTTTGGGATTAGCTTCCATAGTACTTTGAAGATTTCCTAAAAGTTTATTACTAAGTGTAGTAGCAATATGTCCTAATTGATTTTCAATATTTCTAATAGCAGCCCCTTGATTTTGTATTTGATTTCCCATATTCAACATTACCTCTTCCATCATCAACTTCTTTTCCTTAACTTGTGGCTTAGGGTTAGAGTTAAGTCTAGGAGGATAATAAGGTCGATAATTAGGATTTCTTTGATTATTTAATTTTCTTAAGGGGTTCATTGAATTGTTATAATTATTCCAACTAAAATTAGGGAGATTTTTCCATTTAGGGTTAGAATATTTAGAATAGGGATTATTATTTTGATTTTTAATAGCATTCAAAGTTTCATAAGATGATTATCAATTATCTGTCCGAGTGAATTTCCTCTAATACTGGTGGTATTTGAGAATATTTCACTCCAATTTGATCAATTTTTTTTGATATAGCAGCACTTTGAGATGACAAAATAGACATCACATTAGATTCATGAATACTTGCTACTCTTTTAGGATTTACCCATTCAGAGGGCCAATGAAATTTGTTAGTAATCATTTCTTCTATTAAAGAGTATGCTTCATCAAAATGTTTTGACATTAAAGATCCACTTGCAGCAGCATCTATAATAGGTCTAAGTGATCCTACTAATCCATTGTAAAAAGTTTGAATTATTAACCAATCTGGTAAAGCATGGTGTGGACATTTTCTAAGGAGATCCTTAAATCTTTCCCAGGCTTCACATATCGATTTCCCTTCAAACTGACAAAAAGATGTAATATCGGTTTTCGAGGGTGGAAAATATTTAGCCAAGAATTTTTTCTTATAGTTCTCCCCAAGTTATGATATATCCAGGTGCTAATGAATTTAACCAAGCTTTGGCTTTATTCCTTAATGAAAAAGGAAAAAGTCTAAGCCTAGCAATATCATTAGACACTCCGTCATATTTAAAAGTAGCACATATTTAAAGAAAACTAGCAAGTTGTAAGTTAGGATCTTCAGTAGATGTTCCTCCAAACTGATTATTTTGTACCATTTGGATAATAGCAGGTTTAAGCTCAAATGAATTTGCAGCAACATCAGGATTTTGAATAGTTAAGTGAAGTTCATATGTTGTTGGATTAGCACAATCTTTTAAAGGACTTTGTCGATTTTCATTTATTTGATTATCTAAGTTATTTGCGATTACGTTCAAATTTTTAATTTCTTTTTTATGTTTTGAATTTTTCTAATAGTACGTTCTAATTCTGAATCATAGGGTACTAAACCTTTAGATCAAATATTTTGCATAAACAAATATAATAAGTAAAGAAAAACTTCTTAAATATATAGTTATATATTTTTTTGGGTTTTTAATTTTTTTTAATTTTTTAATTTTTTTATAATTTGTATTTTATATATTTTTATCTCTAAATTTTCTAATTTACCAAATCTAATTAATTTACTGTTACCTTCCTTGGCAACGGTGCCAAAAACTTGATCCTAGTTGAATATAGATGTGTAAAATTTATAAAGTTGACTCTGCTTTACAACGGTACCAAAATCTTGATGTGGTATTTTAGAAATAATAATGTTAATCACTTAAGATTGAGATTATACACAAGTATATATATTGTTATAAGGTAATATAAGAATTTCTGTTTAAGTCTCAAATATCGATCCCGCGAGAAAGGTTTAAATTTGAAATGATAAATTAACTAGGAAATTCACTAAAACTAAACAAAATTACTATCACCAACTTCGAATGTGTAAGATGCTAACAAAACTAAATTATTAACTACTAACTAAACTTAAATGCAGAGTTTAAAAATAGTAACTATTAAACTATGTTTATGTGATGAAATTTTCTTATATGAAAAAGCACCTTTCCCACTACAATGAGCATTTTGGTGAAATGAGATGAGATAAATGGTTTAAATATGTATTGTTCCAAATAGGAGCACTTTTAATTCTCTACCCTGATTCAGTGTTATAGAAAATCATTGGCTAATCTTAGATTTAGTCCCTAAATCTATGGCTAGGCTAGGAGGATGCTGGCTCTCACTCCAGAGCTCCCACTTCCCTTCCCCTGAAAGCTAACTCTCACTTTAGTTTTTAAACACTAAGATCAAATTGGGGTTTTTAGTCTCGCCCCTAGAAATCTCCAATTCTACACCCAAAAAAGTATATTTCCCTATTTATTTGCACTTAATTTCATGAATGAAATACTTCTTCATGGACTTAAATGTGATTCTCACTCTATTATAGAACTCATGCTCCATTTCACATATCATATTTTTCACAACATATTTTAACAATTCTATTGGCCAGATTGAAAAGTAAATTAAGAGTGGAGTTAAAAAACTATCACAATTTATTTAAAATTTTAACATTGGCACATCCAAATTATCTCTTTATTTCACTATATCTCAGAGTAGGGAGAGAAAAGGAATCTACTCAGACTTCATGAAAAAGATACAACAGAACACAAATTTCATATATAAAAGAAATTTCATTCAACAATAATAAACAAATAACACTTATCTGAAACTCTTTCTCAAAATAAATCCCTTGTAGCCTCTCTTGGTAAATATAGGAAGAAGAAATATCTCACTTCTCTTCCTCTCCAACACTTCTTAGAGAAGAATTCACACTTAAAATCACCACAAAAACTCAAAACTATAAAGATAATAACTAACTAATGGCGTGGAATGTTGGTGTGCAAAGAGGAAAACTGAGTGAGTGGAAGTATGTGAAATGGTGCGAAGAGGGGGGGCTTTTCTAATCAGATTTCAGCCCTAAATAGAGCCTAGGTCGCTTCCCCAAAAGGGGCATCCAAAAGCTCTTCGAAAAACATCCAAATTCATCGAATCTTCTAGAAATAGGACCTGCACCAACACTGGCGCTGTCGACGCCCATTCTGGTGCCTTTGGTGCCAGAGGCCATTTAATTTAATCCACCTTCTTTGTTTAATTTAAACGACACCTTCGGCACTGAGCAATTATTTAATTTCTCCATTTTGACTTCAAATTTCATCATTTTTGCTCTAAGTCCTAAAAATCAATAACCTACAATAAAACATAAAAAATACCTTCCATTAATGTGCAATATCACCAAAATAAGTATAAAATATGGGTCTAAAAATGCATATATTATTGGTGTATCATGTTCTTTTGAGTTTGGTTTGCTACTTTGCGAATTGAATCGAATTGTGTCGTGATGTGCTTGATCTTTAAACTTTCTTATTTTAATAATTAAATCCTTCTACTTCCAAACTATTTTTACTAAATTTTAAAATCTTCACAAACTAAAATTAAATAAAGACTTGCCCAGTATACAGATTGACCTTTGTTAATTTTTAGTGTTCGCATTAGAATTACAAGGTGTTGGCCATCTAACTAACCCTGGAGCTTTCTCTTTGAAGCTGCAGTAATGGCGTTCCAGATGCTCACTTTCTCCTAAAACCATCCAACTAGCCGCGATGCTCGCAATATCTCTCCCAACATTAAGTTTGGAACTAGATTTGATGAGTTCAAAGTCATTCTTGGAAAAGCTTCTTTCTTCATAATGAAAAGTTTTCGCTTCAAAAGTACATGAGCCGCCTACGGAATTCAACCTGAACTACCCTCAAGATTTTCTTTCCTGCAAGAAGGTGAAAACCACTGCTACCTCGACACTTGTCAAGTCCGTTGTTCCCTTTTCTGTCAAAGGAAAGGAGGTTATGATTGTTGAAGATACAAACTGAAGGATTTATCGTCCCACCATCGGTGTTTGAAATTGGATCAAGTTTGAAGTCTGCGTCATTGACTCCATCTCAAAGGAGAAACCGCAGTCAAAAGTTTTGGTAGGCTGTTAAGGCCCAAATTCTAGAAAAAGTATTTGTTAATGTGATTCCTCACCAGGAGGAGCTTGGATTACTTGAGGCCTCTCCACTTCTGTGAGGGAGTAGGTTTCACCCATTAATTGACTCTAATGGATAAGAAAGTATTCAACAGTTTGATGTTACGTTACTATTAGTTCACGGTCATGATGAGGAGAAGGAGAAGCCCACTTCTATCAACAAAGTCCGCACAGTGTTCTAAAGGTTGGTCGTTAAAGAGGGATGTTCTGTCGTTGAACTACTTAAGTGAGTGAGATGTGCAGTGTCCCCTTAGATGAAGAAAGAGATTTCAAGGGATGTCAGATATGTCCAACAGTCTCAAAAGTCAACTGAAGTTTTGCCAGCCCGTATTCCCGTCAGGTTCTGTCTTGGGAGTCGATTTGATACTACCATCACTACCACTGATTTTGTTTCCATCGTTACTCTAATGTCTGAAAGACGTCGATCGGCCAAGTCACGTCTGGGTCCGAGGGTACCATCAGTTGTTGCTCGTAAGAGTGCCCCAAAGAAGGAGAAGATAAGGAAGTCAACTGATATTGTATTTGGTATGCACCATGGGGAGCAAGCCTCTCTTTAACACATTGATTCCTCTATTGAGATACCCAGTCTCAAGGCATCTCCGTCGAAGAAGATGGTATGAGTACCCAAGGTCGTCATACCAATATAGTTCAATGAACCCGCAAGATAAGAATTTTGAATGAAGCAAAGGTCCGACGTATCAAACATCGTTGTAGTTATTGCTACCAAGTTTGATGAGCAAACGGAGGATGTTTAGGAAAGTCCTCCAAATCTCAAAATGGTTTAAGAAGTGATAATTGAAGAGAAAGTTGAAAAGCTCAGGGTTAAAATTTCTAAGTTAGCCAAAGAGAATGGAGTGACCATTGATGATGATGAAGATTTCAATTTTAATGATTATCTTGATGAATAATTCATGGATATTTAGGTCATTGAGGCTAGAGTCACCACATCTACACACGATGCCCAACCTCTCGTTGAAGGGAACACCGTGGATAATATGCATAGGGTTGTTCTACTAAGAGATCAAAAAATTAGTCTGATGGAAAAAAGAATGAACGAGATAGCTGCCACCATGGCCCATGACTACAGT
>JXCR01094964.1:0-12824 GCA_002079205.1 Phalaenopsis hybrid cultivar | reverse complement strand
TTTAATAATTAAATTACTCCAGAGAATAAATAATTAATTAAAAAATTAATATAATTTATTATTTTTAAATTTCATTTTTATAACTTTCTCCTCATTTTTCTGAATCCAGAGGCATTTTGAACATATTTTTATGATTTTTCCTTATTAAGTTATAAATTTTTTAATGTGTTTAGCATTTTCAAGATTTATTAAATCCTCTAATTCTCTATTAATCAAAGTAGGCACCAGTACAACCTCGGATGGGTCGAACTCCACTTGTCGTCGTTTGATTTGCAGAATTTTACACACGGGCAGCCACGTGGCCCGTAGTTTCATCTATTTCGTATGGATGAATCCACGGTCTTGCTAGATCACAACCATTTATTTCCAATACATGGAAATAAACGACATCGGTTCATCATCCCCACAAGACGATTAACCGAGAGATGTTCTTGTTTAAGCATTAATTTCTCACTTGATCCTTCATGACACTTCATGGGGATTATTCCAAAAGCTTCATCTCAACATAAGGAACACATCCATACAATTACATAGCTATGGTATGATATTTTTTTATCAATGTTCCAAATCTAAGTGTAAACTTAGGGTTAGAAGCCCATACCTGGCTTCGAGTGGTGAAGCCTCAATCGAGCTTGACAGGAACGATCGTCAGGTCCTTGAAAAGCTCCTCTTTAGCTAAATTTAGATTGAATTCTAGCCTAGCTATGTTCTAGCTGAAATCGCCTCACAGTTTCACTTAACAGTACGTTCGAGCTTACGGGAAGGGCCAATTTACATTGGGAACTTCTTCATTGAGCTTAGAGAAGCTTTTGGAAGAGTTAAATTGAAGTTTGCAGAAGGTTTTTGTCTAACCCAAAAAAATGTATTAGATTTCAAACCCAAAATTGAGGCTTCCTATGGAGTTTTAGTATGCTAAAATTATAGGGGTTTTGTTTCCAGAAGATGGGGAGTATTTTTGTTGTTCAAGGTCATTGTCTTTGAGGACACTATCTAGGTTCTCTATTCAGTGTGATCTCACGGGTATGGCTTCTTATAGACATGGGGAAGCCATGCATATGCTTAAGCTTAATTGGAGGGGAAGGGAGGTGGCTCATGATGAGTTTGAAGATAAACTCCTGACTGAAGATAGCATGTTGAGCTTCCTTATGGTGTGCTCATGATGAGATTAAATTATGGTGAAATGGTGGATATGGTATGGTTTCTCTCCATTGAAAGGGTGATGAGGTAGATAAGGACCCTAATGGTGAGCTGGCTTGTCCACTCCACCTAGACTGAATGAGCAATGAGGTCAAATTCATATAAAGTGCGATATAACTCCCTTAATGATGTCTTTTGAAAAAGTAAAAAATTGTGGGTTTTAGGTGTCTTGATGGGTCTTCATGGGTTGGGTGCGTCAAGGTGTGTTTTATGGGTTATGGGTAACACAATAGTAATCGTCAACAAGTTTGTTTTGAGCTTAAGTATCTAGCATGGGCTTAAGCTCTTAAGTTATCATGTATGAATTTAAGTGAACATGAGTTTGTCATAATTTTAGGGCTTAAATCCTTTGTCTAATGAGTCTTGATTCGTCTTATTTTTAATTAATGAAAAGAATTGAAAGTTTTCCCAAAAGACCATGAATTGACCAAAAATTGTGTAGGGTTGACCAATTGACCAAGTTTGTGCAATTGGCTCCTAGAATTGACAAAATGGTCAATGTACTGACCATTGCATCCAAAAATGGTACCTTGGAGGATTCATCTTATTTTTAGGGCTATAGGACCCAAAATGGGTTCAAGAAGTCAATATTTGTAGACTCCTTCCCAAGATAGATTTAGTATTCTTGACGATCAACGGATTTTTAGAATGGTATCTGGAGATTCTGAGGTAATGTGGATAGCTCAAGACATGTTTTGTTCATAAATGTCAATTTGGTGTAGGTTCTCATAAAAGTGAGGTCAACAGGGTTGACTACCTTGACAATTAGGTAAACCTAAGGTTTTAATTTCTTGGGATGATGGATCCATAGAGTCCTTACTTGGCTATCTCTACCTGATTATGTTTTCCTTAACATTCTTTTTTTTTTAATAAGCTCCTTTGAGCAGCTTTAGTCCTATGATATTTTTTTCATGTCAATTTGTAGGCCCCAATTATTGGTAAGTAAAAACCCACTTGGGATACAGTGACTCACAATTCGCCCCTATGGCCTGATGTAGACTTTCAAGCTTTTGAATATTCCTTTTGAGAAGATCTAGTTATTTTCTAGGCCTCATTTGCTGACTATACTTCCTTGCTCATTAGGATGTGAGGGACCCACTCTCTCCCCTTGGAGTTTGGTGAGGGTTTTGGAAGCATCAAGATGTTCCTAGTTAAGATAATCACATTTCTTTGTTATACCTATTTCATTAGTTATCCCAAAACTATACGCAGGGCTTCTATTTTCAAGAATTTATTTGGGTAGCCCCTAAAATGTAATTAAGCTAAAGGACACATTTCTTTTGGAGTTGCAAAACATAATATAATTTTTGTTCACCACTTATATAGGTTGCTCATGTTGAGAAAATTTTTAATGGATATATGTTTTAATATGTTTTGTTCTGATCATGTTTTGTACATACACTCTTAACTTACGCGTGAGGATTACCTTACATAATTTCTCCATGTACTTCTTAAGTTAATTTTTCTTTCTACTTTCATCTTATTTTCTTTATTTCCAATCCCTCTTCTTCTATGAATTGTTCTAATGACGCAAGAATTAGGGATATATGGATAAAAGAATGATAGATGTTAATTAGACATAATGACAACTATGAGTTCAAAAGAACTAAAACAAGTATGACGACTACAGTAAGGAGGACACACTCTCACCATTTTACAAGTCCAAACTTATATTTTGTGTCCTAGTTTCTTTTGTTAGCCACTATTTAATACCTCTTGAGTCATTAGATTTCATTCCATGTGTTAGTTTCTATGGTTAGCAACTTGGCACTAATCATTGCTTTTCTCACCAACTACATTTCAGTCGCTGCCCTTTCATATGCATTGGTGTTGTTGTACCCACAACATTTCAGTCGCTTCATTTTTTGAGTAATTGGTGCTTTCCAACAATTTAGTTACGGTTCTATTTATGGGTTGGTGTAGTTGTATATTTTGCTTGTTATTATTTGACTTATTATTTAAGATTGATTATTGACCCTTTTAGTTTAAGGAACTGCATAATAAGATGTTGAGTAGGATCAATACTTTTGGGTGGTGCTTTAATTCATTTTTGCCCAAATCTTTCAATCTACATGTTGTGACCATTGTCATTGGTTCCTGTTGACCTCACTTTTGGTTTAGGTCTAATTCTTCCTCTTTAGTAGCCTAGGGTCTAGCCATAAGGACTTTCTTGTTGACTATTCCTAGAAAACTAAATAAGGAACCCTCACCATTAGAAATTCTAAACTCGTCTTTACTCAACTTGAAGTTCCACATAGTGGTCCTAACCTCTAGCACTTAGTAAGTGGGGTCATTATGGGGGAGCTCAAGGAGAGTTCCCATAGAATTTTTTGACCGTAGGGTTGACCCTTGGTGTTGGTCTAGAGCTAAGGTACTCACCTCACTCACAATCACTCATAAATAACAAACTTAAAATTTCTTGACTTTGATCCCTTAATCCTTTGAGAGACTCATGTAGATGGTTCCCTAAACCCACTGGCCCTAGGCTAGGGTTTAGCTAAGATCAGTACATAGAGGACCCAAATGGGGTTTCCATTAGTTCATAGCCCATTTATGATGCTTAGCTCCCCAATTTTACAAAAAATACTCAACTTGGCCCTATTTCCACTAAACTCCCCCAAATTACCTAAGTACCCTTGAAACCCCAAATTTTGCCAAAACTCCCAAATTTATCCAAAATACCAAAATTTGTACAAAAATCATTTCAAACCATTTGAAATCATCCAAATTACCCAAAATCACCAAAAAATTGCCAAATTACCAAAATCCCCTCCTTAGTCCAAAATTTTAAAAATTCCAAAAAATCCCAAAACCTTCCAAATGTTCCCAATTTAATTTTTCTCAACTACTACATGACTTAATTTAACAATTTGACCATTTTGACCAAAACCCCCAAATTGCCTTTAAAGGCCCAATTTTCTCAAATTTACCTCAAATGTTCATAAATTTGGTCGTAATTTCTCCCAATTTCAATTCTAAACTCAAATTCACCTTCCATATGACTAATATAAACCAAATCCAAGCTCAATTGGCCTATTCTTTGAGCCCAATTTTCATTTAAATCAAACCCCTAATTTTGGCCACATGACCTATTCTCACCAAATTCAACCCTATAGCCTACTCAATTGGCCTAAATTTGAATTCTAAACTCTTCATTACATTCCTACAAATAAAAATTTACCTTCAATTGGCCTTGGTGAGGCCTCAATTTTATTTAATTTCAATCCAAATAAAAAAATCCTCAATTTTGCCCTAAATTGGCTATGTCTCAAAATTCCATCATATTGATTGCCTTAGCCCCAAAATTTTCACTCCATTTCTTCATGAAAAACCTTCATAACATCTCTCTTGATCATTTGGACTATTCAATTGAGCTAAAATTCAAGCCTACCTCAACTGAAGCCCAAGTATATTCCAACATACCCAAATTGACCAAAATCTTAAAATCCTTCAAATTGAGCTTCCAATTGAACTCAAAATTACTTCAATCCCACACCAAAAATGTTCATTACAATCATTTACACAATGTTGATCAATCAATTGCGGTCAAAGTCATCGCTAGCCTAACCCAAACCCAAACTTTAGCCATTTTGACCCACATGGAGCCCTTGACCGAAAATTGACCTAATCAAACCAAATTGGCCAACCAAAGAACACTGCAACCACTAAGCTTTCCCTTTGGACCAGCCTAAACAAGACTAAACCCATAGAACGAAGCTATGGATCAATAGATCCCCAAATTAAGGGATTCATGCCCATTTTTGGGTCCTAAGCCAAATATCCTCACCATTATGACTAACCCCTGGGGGTAAATCATAAGTGATCCTTCCCTTGGCTCACCTGACCCCTTGCCCAGCTCCCCTGTCCTTGCTGGCTAGCCTAGTTGTCAGAAAATGGCCAAACTGAGAGCCACCTCCATGGAATCAAACCCAATTTAAACCTAAAGGCCACCTCCTCTCATTTTAAATTTAGAGCCGCTATGCCCTCCACCTAAGCAAACTTTTTCACCTCCCAATTGGCCATGGCAGCCACCTTAAGCCAGTTTTATAAAACCTCGCCTCCATGGCCATAAGAGGAGGTGCTGAAATTTTCTCTAAAAGTCCCCTCTAAATTGCTCCTAAAGTCCTTTTAAGACTTCCTCAGTGCAACCCAACCACTACATTTCTCTAACTCCCATTGCTGGAGTTCAAGTTTTGAGCTCAAATCCTTGCTGGAGATAGGAAAAAGCTCTCCACACCTCTACACTCCACCAAAATAAAATTAAAATAATGCACACCTTCACCACAGTGAAAGAAGATAAAGCCCCATCAAATTGCCTTCCCACAGAGCCTCCACAATAGAATTTTATGAACACTCAAATTTGGCCTTGATTGAATTTGGGTCTAGACCTTTCACCACGACCTGAGGCTCAATCCCTAGCCTCCTTGGACCTCTCTGATTGAAGCTTTCCTTCTCAGAGCAAAGGTATTGAGCTTCCCCTCTTCCCAAGCATATTTTCACTCTCCATTTGATTAGAGTTAATTCCATGGCATCTTAACCATATAGATATGTTGTACATGTTTAGACGAGCATTTAGAAACAAACCACACTTAATTTGGTTGAGAAAAGAGCGAGAACTTATGCTTTGAAGGTGAACGGTTCTCAGAGTAGGGCATCGAGGATGATGACCACACGCCGTTGGATCGCGCGTGTATTGCACCGACGGCTCTAATCGCGATGGATAGAGAGACGGAACGAAAACACTGGACGTGTGGCAGCTGGTGTGGATGATGGCGACAAATGGGAGTGTGCGACGTGTAAATTTTGGAGCGGATGAGGATGCGCTGGCGCCGCGTCACTTAAATAGAAAAATAGGGGTTTTTTGATTTAAATAAATAGCCCTAACTTTGAAAATTCATATCTTGGTGTAGAAAAATCCCAAAAATAAAAAAAAAATACTCTAGTGCTCAGTGAACAAAGGGAAATAATTTAGAAATAATTTATAGTTTTTGTGATGCATATTTTATTTTTAATTAATTAAACACTATTTTGAGTCTTTTGATTCTCCATGCATGTAGACATTTCACCATGACTTGAAATTTTGGTATGTTGCTGTCTCTATCTTAGGAAACATTCTCTGATTTTTTCAAAGCCAGAGGAGATCTCTAGACAGAGATCCATATTTTTCAATTTTATGTCTATTATTTGCATAAATTAATTATAATAATTAGCATGTTTCTTAAAAAATTCTAAAAAAATTTTGGAAGCTTTATTATGGCCAGAGAAACCTTTGGAAAAAGTTTCGTTGGCTAAATCAATAAGAATACACTTAACTTTCACTAGACCCTAAAAATAAAGAAAATTAATTAGGGAAATATAAACATCTAAATGACTTGGTTTTTAATCTCCACTGCAATTTGAACAGAGAACTCCCAATAAAAATTAAAAAAATATTTGGAGCTCATTTGATAACTCAAAATGATTTTTCTAAGTTAAATGTCATTTTTAACACTAAAATGATTTTTAACAATTTAAAATATAACTTAAAAAATTATAAAAATTGGTTTAAAGAGTTCTCTACGATCAAAGAGATTTTCTAAAATTAAATTTGTAATTAAGATAAAAATTCCATTTTTAAGTCTTTTCTTAATATTTAAATAATTAAAAAAGGACAAAAAACACAAAAATAATAAAATTCATAGAAATGTTCTGAATTGTTTCCTAAGCACTTAAGAATAATTGAAATATTTTTCCTGATTTTCTAAGTGGAGATATTGAATTTTGAAGCTTAAAATAATTTTTTAAGGGCTAAAAATGGATTTTCACTAAAATAATTCTAACAATTCAAAGAAAAATCATAAAAATGTGAAATTTATTTCTTTACATTCCTTGACCTTAGAGGAATTTAATAAAAATGTGAAACTTAATTTTCCATATTTAAAAAAATTTATAATTAATAAATACTACAAAAATTGTAATAATTCTAATAATTAAAATAAAAGTCACAAAATCATGAAATTTGGTACAATTGTTTCTCCGCTCTAAGTCTACCTCTAGTAAAAATTTCAAGTGATTAGACTTTATCTTGGTTACGTTAGAGAGTTTTCTTTGACCTATTTCTTGCATATAAATAATTATATAAATTAAATTAAAATTTTAAAAATCATATTTTCTCCCCTGATGTCTTATTTGACCCATGAGTGAGGTGGGATAAAAATGCCAAAGCCATTTGAATTAAATTTGATGGATTATAAAGTATTAGAGCCTTAGGGGTATAAGTGTAATTTTATAAATTTAGCCTTAATTAACATTTAGGCTTAATTCAAGAAAGGGAAATGGGTAACCTTTGATCCTAATTAACATATTTGAATGATTGAAATACAAGAGATTAGTTGGTAGAAACCAATCTCAGTTCTTTCAATTAAAGGATAAATTTGTAATTTCTTTAGATTATTAAAATTTGGAAGTCTAGTCAATTAAATGATCCTAGACTTCGGGGTATGTTTTTGGGTGTTGATAACTCAATAATTTAACGCTTTTATTTTGATGTTCAAATGACTTTGAAAAATGAATCTTTATCACTTCAAATTCAATCTCTTTCAAAATATAACTAAGGCATCTATCAAAAGTCTAAGGGGTTTAGTAGTGACCTAGGCTAAATCAAATTTGGTTAAATGAGGATTAGAAAAGTGAACATAATTAAAAATTGAATATCTTTAAAACACTACAAGCCCAAATTAAAAAGTTGGCTAAGTGTCTTGACGACATTAACTTGCCCCTTTAAGGGTCTTCACCTGCATAATCCTAAAATTAAATTATAAGTGATAATTACCCTATTCTTAGGGATTATTGAAAAATCAATATTCATTGAGCATTAAAGTTATTTATAGGATGGATTCTTAAGCAACATGATAAGTTTAAAAAGAGCTCGAGACTTTTCAATAGGTAGTGAGAGGGAAGCATAGACCTATTTCTTTCTCCAGATTTGTTCGATACCTCAGATGTCTACTAAACTTAATATGTTTTGCTTAACAAAAATCAGCCTTAATCAAATTAATAGGGACCTACCAAGATATGACATAGGGTTGGGTAGATCCTAAAACCTTACTTTCGGCTTTATATAAAGTGCTCTTACATGCATTTTGAGTTTCAGGTGGTGAAACGAGAAGACTTGCCAGACACGCTTTTTATAGTTTACAGTGTCGTCATTCTTGTACATTCATACTGTACTTTTATGTTGATAATACTTACATGTTAAACAACAGTGTCACCCTGCATGAAAACCAAAACTGCTATGATAGCCACAATACCAAAACCCAAAATCAAAATTAAAATCAACTAAGATAAAAATCACCTCCACAACATTCAAAATATAAAACAAATCAAAATTTAATCACAAACGTCACAAAAATAACAACTACAACTAAGTTAATATGCCTCTATCGAATGATCGGGAATCCCTCAGAGGAGGTAACCTACGGTTGTTAGCGAAGCTTCCCACGGTCTAAATGAAAGTATAGAACTCATTAAGTTGAGTTTAGTAAATTCATTCGGACTAAATAAATAAAATAAAAAATAGTGGTACCGGAACGAGGGAACCGTAGGATCCTACCGATGTCGCTCTAATAAACTTTAACATCCCCCATAATATTTAAAGAACTTCAACCATAGGGTGTCTGATTTGACATCATAACTTGACACCCTAGTAAACTTAAACTCGCCACGATGAGGAGCTTGGAGCTAAACTGGTGGGCAGCACGACCATTTTCAACAGCAAAACCTGTCTTCCCCAGCTAAATCATTCCTTTTTTAGAATTAAACAACCAAGTCATAGGATTTCAAGGTTGTCTGCTTATGCAACATAAATCCTCACCTCATCTTTAGGCCTTTTATATAGCTCTATTGTATAATATAAGCCTTAGCTCGTCTTATAATTTTGAGGTTATCGTCCGTGACGACCTAAATCCTCACATCTTTCAGGCTATTTGTGTGATTGTTTCACACGAATGTAAGTCCTAACAAATAAAATTGGCAAGCTAAAACACCTAAATATTTCTCCTTAAAATTGAAGCCAAACATTAGGATAGCTTGGGAAGTTACCGAGATTCTCCCCCGGATCTGTGTAATCCCCTCATTCTTCCTCCTTTAGATTACAAAAACAAAATGTTCAAAACTTGAACAAATCCCTTTTCACACCTCATTTGTTTGATTTCGTTGAAAAGTCCTACCCTTGTGACTTCTTTAAAGCTAATATTTCCTGATTTTTATCGAGATTTTTTTAGGTGACTTCAGTCATTTAAGATGTAATTAACTATTGGGGCTTGCCCTTTTAGGAAACTTGTCCAAACCCAGCTTAATATAAACCCTATTTAATTCTTCATATTAAATAAGGGAATTTGTCACCAAATAAAATGGTTTCGCAGACCAAATGGATGTCATATATTTCTTAGTTTATTTGATCGAGCCTCATCCTCAAGCTTTGTGTTTATCCTTCGAGATAGATACAGGGTTTGAGGTATAGTGCTCTTTCTTTTAAACTGCGAAAAGTATGGGGTCAGTTTGATTTCATATTTTTCTAAAACTATATATTTGTGAATTAAAATGTCTTTCCGAAGCGGGCGATGGGATTTCGATTCTGGTGATCGACAGCTTCTAACGGGCAACTCCTCAACCTAAAAAAAGTGTCGACAGTTACTTTGAGCGTCCTGTTTAAAACACTCTCTACGATGCTAATCCCATTCTGGTAGCGCGGATCAGTGCAACCGCTTTTTCGAGGAAGAGGTAGTGCCTGATAGAGATGTCCTACAATGCCCTTTAGTTGTCTCTAGGTTGTCAGGTGATCCCCCTGTGTATTCGAGGATATATATTCCCATGGTAGGTGAATCATCTAGAGGCTCTAGAGCTGTCGATGTTGATTTAGCTATTATCTCTGCTCCATTTGTTTTTGGTCCCTTTTAGTCTTCTCTTATTCCTAGGTTGGGCAAGTGGGCCTGAAGGAACAGGAACAACTAGTTGTGGTCTCAGCAACAAGATCAACAGTTTTTTCCTTCGCCTGTTTTAGTTTCAGTTCAAGTGGAGTCTCTGAATCCCCTAGTTGAGAATCACTATACTGCGCTATCCAGCTACGTGGACCATGTCCCGGACAGGATTGATTTGAGGTCTTTCCCACCTTGGGGCACGGGTTGCTTTAAGCATGTAGACCATATTGACAGCCATATGTAATTTTTTGTATAACTTAATGTCCCACTATTGCCGCTTTTAAGTGACAAAGATAACGAGGAATAATATCACTGCTTGTCTGGACACTAACTGCTTTCTCCAGCGTATGATGACCCATAACTGGTCCTTAATATTAGCATTGAAACTTGCACACACAAGTGTTGAGGCTATTTAACCGTTTTTTTTTTTTTTTTGTTCTGATGGGTCATCGAACATTCTAGGCTCATTGCTTTCCTCTCATCAAGCCACTCGACTTTAAAGTAAGCATGAATTATTCAAATTTCAATTTACATTTCAACTAAACTTGCAATAATATCACTAACACTTCAAGTATTTGATTTGGATTCATTGACATTGAATTGAATCAATTTAATTATCTTGAATTGAATTATGAAGACAATTTGTTTGACTATACATTTATTGATATTACAGTTCAAATTATTTAGAAATTTTTCATCCAAAATACACCAAGATTCATGCCCAACCATGAATATATTTGTTGACATAGCATCTATNAATCGAATCAATTTAATTATCTTGAATTGAATTATGAAGACAATTTGTTTGACTATACATTTATTGATATTAGAGTTCAAATTATTTAGAAATTTTTCATCCAAAATACACCAAGATTCTTGCCCAACCATGAATATATTTGTTGACATAGCATCTAGGAAAACATCAAGTAATAAAAAGAACTTCAATGTTAAAGTTTCATCAAGTTCTACTTACTTTCAATTTTTATGTTATTAAAAATTAATCAAAATAGATATAAAACTTGGAGGGATGGTTGAAACTAGAAACTTAAATGAAATTAAATCAGAGTTTTCAAATATTTATAATAATAAATTATCATATTAAATGAAATCTATAAATATTTTAATTTTTACATTTCTGTTCAACATTTTTCCAAGCTTATAAAATCTAAAGATACTGTTGAAATTAGAAACATAGGAATTGGTCAAAATGAAATTAAATCAATGTTTTCAAATGTTGATAATAATAAATCATCATATTAAATGGAATCTGTAAATTTTTTTTTTATTTTCACATTTTTTTTAAAATTTTAAGGAGTAAATTCTCCTTTTTACCAATCAAACTATAATAAAGCACCGCCTAGAGAATAAATATATTCAGATGTTGCCATTTTTGTCTTGATTCCCCACCGAATCTCTACCTTATCTACTTTTCCACTAGGCAAGTCCACACTTCTTTTTATATTTTTCTCANAGCACCGCCTAGAGAATAAATATATTCAGATGTTGCCATTTTTGTCTTGATTCCCCACCGAATCTCTACCTTCTCTCCTTTTCCACTAGGCAAGTCAACACTTCTTTTTCTATGTTTCTCAAAAATATGAACGCCGTACCACACAAATATGAAGAATTTATTATTATTATAAATTGTAGAATCAGTACTAAAATAACAATTATTAAAGTTTATATAAGAATTAAATAAATTAAATATTAAGAATAATATTAAAGAGAAACATAGTAATCTAAGCTCCTTTGACATCATTTTGTTTATTATTTAAATTGATATAATTCTATATATTTTATTTTGTATCTTTAAAGCAAATTAAATTATATTTAAAAATAATGAAATGGTATAAAATTAAGAATATATTATTTTGTTTTGCATAAAAAAGTCAGAATAAGCAATTATTCATTAAAATAAATAAGATGATCATTGGCTTCTTTGATACCAAATTCTTATTTATTTCTGTATCTAACACGTAAATCTTGATTTTTCTTTTATGTCGCTCAAATCTTTCTTTTCACCTCTAGCATGTCACTAATTTTAATTAAAAAAAATGAAATACACATTTTCATATATATGTATGGCTGGATATATGCAGTGATTGAAATGTTTGTGTTAGATATGTAAATAAATTGATTAAAACTTCGTAAATTTTATGTAAAATATATATATCTTTAATTATAGTCACAAGAATATTTTCTTATGAATTTTTAATTCATTTCTTTAAGATACACCTAACTTGTCATGCCCTATGCATGTCATATGTGTGTCCTCATATTATTTTAATATTATTTCGGTGAGACACTTCTATGTCGTGTTCAACACGAGTTGGAGCCATTTCGGAGCCATCTGTGTCTGACACGTGTCTAACATTTCATAGTTTTTTCCTAACTGATTCCAACCAAGCATTTTCCATTATTCACTAATCTACTCTTGGTTTTTCTCTCTTCTTATTTTCATTTGAAGATATTAACAAATTAATGAGTGACAAATGATAAAATCTTTAATTTAAATTTATAATCTCAATGAAATAACTTTTTCCTTCAACCAACCACCAATTCTCACTATTTGTCTCATCTTATACGTAGTGTATTATTGATAGCATTAGCAAAAATTGTTATAAATATGAACCAAATCAATATTTTTTTCGCATACCTCCATATGAGAGA
>JXCR01094957.1:3663-24999 GCA_002079205.1 Phalaenopsis hybrid cultivar | reverse complement strand
CTTACGCTAGTGTCACCGCTGACGGTGTCCCCAATTTCCCTTCCTCTTTCTATGACTCTCTCAAGATCGATTCTACTTCTCCTTTCGTTCGACGTCCTGGTCGGAAGGGGGGGAAACTTGCCCTTTTCCTCTCTGATGCTGAGAATGTCGATCTAGCGTCCTCTTGTAGGTTGCACTTGGTTGGAAAGTTCATATATGGGATACATAAGTTGGATTTTCTTAGAAAAATTTTGAGTTGATGAAACTTACGGGTGAATGGAAGATTGGCCCTCTGGAAGGTAGACATATCTTGATTCAGCTGGCGAACGACGAGGACTATACGCGGCTCTTTGTTAAGCGTATGGTTTGGTTTGAGAAATGTGGCATGAAGGTTTTAAAATGGTCTGCAAACTTCGATCCTAAGGCTGAGGCCCCTATTATTCCTGTCTGGATTCGTTTCCCGTCTTTGAAAGTTCATCTCTTCAATCATGAGATTCTGTTTTCGTTAGCAGCCATGTTCGGCAGACCGCTGAAACTGGATGCCCCTACTTATAATCTTACTTGACCCTCCTTGACCAGGGTTCTAATTGAGAGGGATGTTACTTTACCCCCTCCGGATGAGGTTTGGATCGGTTCGAAACACATTGGCTACTGGCAACAGGTGGATTTGGAACAACATCCTTCTTACTGTACTCATTGTAATATGTTTGGGCACGATCAGGTAAACTATTTTAAATTACATCCTGATTTAAAGATTGGAGTGGGGAAAAAACAGCCGCAGTTGGCTAATCCTGTGGTTGTTCAGGTTGTTACAGCCGTAGGTCCTCCTCCATTACTTCCTGCAAATCATGCCGATGGTAGGACTGGCAATGGTTTACCTGAATCTTTATCTCCCGTTATTTCTAATTAGGGGGGGGGGGGGATTATGTCTCTGCCCTTGTTTTTATTTCTTTACGTGATGTTAGAACTCAGGGTAATGTTAATACTTCGGGCAATGCTTTGATGGAGATTATTGGGAAAGATTTGAATGCTCTGGAAATTCCTTCTATTTCTGCTTCTCTTCCTCACAATTCGAATGTTGGTTTTAATCAAGAGGATTTCTCTGCCTCTGGTAAACCTACGGGTAATGTTCCTAGGCATGATACTGTTGTCTCGGAAACTTTTACTGGTGTCGAGAAGGCCCGTCTTCCCTCAGCATCTCTTCTTGATGCATTTAATATGGAAAATACTTCTCTTCTTCCTCATCAAAATGATATTCCCGCCGATTCCCAGTTGGATGATGTTTCAAAGGTGTTAAGGGAGGAATGGCTTGTGCAAAAATATAGGCGAAGAAAGAATATAGTGCAAAAGGACGTTCAAAATCTTAGCAATGAAAACATTGAGCTTGAGATGAATCATTATTTTTCTGATAATGAGAATAGACGAACCAGACCTAGGTCTTCTAGGAAGGGTTCTTTGTCTAAACATGTTTAATGTCCTCATTTGGAATATCAAGGGAATTGTGGATCCTCATTCCCTTGGTAGACTTAAAATGATGATAAGGATCCATAAGGAGGATATGTTTGCTATTTTGGAACCTTTGGTCGCCTCTCCGGATGATCGTATCTTGGGTAAATTCAAAAAATTCTCTTTTTTTGCTAATTCTTCAAATAAAATTTGGATGTTTTGGCGAAAACATATCACAGTTGATATCGTCACTGATAATACTCAGTTTGTTCATACCTATTTCACTATGGATGCTTATTTTGGGTTCCTTACTGTTGTTTATGTCAGGACTTCTAATGTTCCCCGACTTGATCTTTGGCACAAGCTTTCTGTGGTGGGCACTTCCATCAATCACAATTGGAAGATTGGTGGAGATTTTAATATGGTGATGCACAAATCTCCTAATGGGAGGGGAGATTGGTAATCACAAGATAGGCATCAAATATTGATGACCGACAAATACAAGATTTCAGCCAATAATAGACATCGGGCGACGGTCAACAAAAAAAATCATATTTTGGGTGATTATGGGCAGTTGAATAGACCGTTCTCTTAATAAAATGAAAGATCATATGAACAAAAAAAAAATATGTTCTAACATTTATGGTTGACAAGCATTAGACATCAATTGTTGGCAAATATCAAGTGATGGTCAACAACAAGCATCAACCATTGACATTGGTCAACTGGCATTGGATGAAGGGCAATAATGTGTTAATGTCAATTGATGACTATCATTAGGCGACTGACAACAATAGGCATTCATCAATCAATAAATGACACTAATGAACAATAAATCATGGTGAGTGCCACCAACGATCAATTTTTAATGTCCTGCAAATGCTTCAAGAGACTACAGACACAGCTATAAAATTCTCTTCGAAACCAAAATTTCTCATTGCTGGAAAAGCCATCCCTGAAAGGGTAAAATCAAAGCCTATTTATAGATTTCAATAAAGCTTCTTTGGTTATTTCTACATTAATCTTGAATATTTCATCAGATCTTTTGAATAAGATGCATATGATCCTTTCATGCTTTTAGGACATTTCACTAGTTTGATGAACTCGAAATATGTGGCCTTGGGCTCATTGAATTGTTCTTGTTGAGACGATTGTTTCGACTATAAGCACATAGTATTTGAAGGTCATTTATCCCCCTCAAATGGCCACAAGAAGTTTCAACTATGGTTCTAAGTGCTTGATTCAGGGCTATTCATACCCCGATTTGGTTGTTCTTGGTATCATTAGGCTCAATGCGAGTAAAAAAGCTATCTCGATTATATGTTTCCTAAATTGCGCTTGAATTGTGTTTGATCACCCAAATATTTAGCATAAGTTTTTCACCAAGATTTTAAATGCTATAAAGACCATTTTTGAGCTGAAATTTGTGTGCAGTCTAATGAAAGAAACTCTTATCTCATACTAACAATGTTAATTTAACCAATCCAAGTTCCATAGTTTTTTCGCCTGCACGAAAACCTTCTTTTTTTAGTTTTGTGCTTTTTAAACTTGCATAGGTGAGACGATATTGTATATCTATAAGTAATAAATTATCATTACTATCTCAATATTTCCAACATTAAGTAATAAATAATCAATTTGATAATCTTTCACTTCTCAAATTGTTTAAGGACTCAAATCAGTTTCAGAATGAGACTCTTTAATATAGCATATAATGTATAATCAATAGAAAACTCCATTCTATTGTAATTATTATAAATAATCAAGCTGGAAAGAATTTTCTCTCTACAAATTATTAATATATTAAATTAATCAAAAAAAAATAATTTTAATTATTCTTTACATTAAAATATGCTGGTATTTTAATTATTGATCTAATTTCAAATATGATAATTATTCAATCAATTAAAACAACTATTTGAGAAATATATCACAAATATCAATGGTTTCAATCAATCATATTATAAGATAATATTAAATTTTATTAATTTTATACTTTAATGTAATCCCATATAATAATCATGAAAATTAATATAAGACATAAAACCTAAAATAATTATTAGAATTTTTTTCTCAATACATTTCATGGGATTATTTTCTTGTAAAAATGTAATGATTCCGACAACATAAAGAGGACATCTAAAAAGACGACAAAAACAAGAAAAAAAATAAGAAAAATTTCCATGAAACTAAGAGCTTATTAAGAGAGTAACTTCTTAAACTCATCATTTAGAACTACAAAGAAAGGGCAAACGATGACATGAGAATTACCTCAGGAGAATTCAGATCCACAACACAATTTTCCACAACCTTTTTAAATGCTCCAGCCACAACACTGAAACATTTATTCCTTTCCAACAGAGCAATGCAGTTCTTATTCTTCAACTCTGTCTCCTCAATGCCTCTTCTGTTAAAACCAACTGCAAACTGTGTTGATGATGAGATCATCACAATAGGTTTAATAATTTAATTTTAGCAATAAATCAGATAGTTAATATAGCAAATCAGACAATTATCACCAAAAATATAAATGGAGCATTTACAAACATACCGCCCAATTTTTATGCGTTTACATATCTAACACGTGAACTTATTACATTTCTACCACCCAAAGCTTTCATATCACTTCAAAATACCCGCATTTTAACTTTTAAAAAGTGAAATTACACATTTTCATGCATAGGTATGGCAGTATGTTTGAGTGTTGAGGTATTAGATATGTAAATACAAAAGAATTGAGTGATATGTATGTAAAGTTTCCAATATATATTTGGAATTATGAAATTAGAACCAAAAATAGGTCAAATGTCAAGTCATTTGCAAAATATTGGAGTTTTTAAACAATATATATAGAAAATATAAATAGCAAATGTTGTTCTCAGAAATGAATTCAAATTGTATCTATTTAAGGAGTGCACAAGACTAGTAATATTCGTGAAAAAAGTAAAAAGGATTGAAGATATTAGCTTGAAGATCATTTTTACTCTATATGGACTCATCTTTGTCACTCAACCTATATAGATTGCACTAAATATATCACTTCACGAACCCTTTTGACTATAAATAGGCTTACAGATGTCGCCCTACTTCTATAATTTATTATAAACATATCAATTTGAAGATCAGTTTGATTTTATATGAGCTCACATTAGATATCCGACATGTAAAGATTGTCATAATTATATCATTACATAGATAACCTTTCTTAAGCTCATTTATTTTCATAAAGAACATTTGAGTGCATACATCATTCATTTTCATTGCAATACATTTAAATATATAAACCTTTCATGTTAAATATGTTGACGAACTTCATGCTTCAAATATAGATGTTATAAATACATGTTGTGAGTTATGTGTAATTAAAAGATTTTATTGGATTTATTTGTTAAATATTATAACAGCTATTTAAACACATATGTTGAATGAAATAAAAAGTTTTTCAAGAGCAATCAATTCTTTATAGTATCAGAGCCTAACCCTAATGGTTGATCGGCGTGCATCATCAACTTCGCGAGCAACGTCTTTATCACGAAACAGTCGCGATTAGAGCTAATTGGAACGGGTGGCCTGCTCATCACGAAACCGTCGCGATTCAGACGGGCGGCCTATTCATCGCGAAACCGTCACGATTAAAGCTAGTTGGAACAGCAGCGAAGGTATCGGGCGATCAAAGCCGAAATAGAAGCCAAACAAATCACAATTAGAGCTAATTGGAAGGCAGAAAAGAGATTGCGAGTCGCGATTAGAGATGATAATGATAGATGCTCGTGAGGCGCGACAATACAGAAGGAGAGGGACGGTTTGACGGGCTCGGTTGTGTGGAACGTCGAAGAATTGTGGGGAAGGCTTCAGTTGTTTGTGCGGGGAGGATCGGGCAGAAGGTCTTGCAGAATGGCTTGAGCAGCTCGGGCGTGGCTTCACTTGGGGTGAAGCGCGTGTGAAGCCAAGTGGTGGAGGAGAAAAATTTGGCTATTGTGCATGAGAGGACAATGAAAGTTGGGGAATAGTAATATTGAGGATGTCAGGGGTCAGAAATAGTGGGACGTAAAGGTTTGGAACTTTTTGGTAAGATAGATCCCGAGGTTCTGAAGGTCTTGATCAGGCTCATACATGGAGCTAATGTCTCGACGAGAATTACTACCTCAACAAGTGCTCCGACGCAGGTGAAACTAGATCTCTCTCCTGTGGATCTAAAGCTTGATGGACTGGCCACGTATCTAAGTTAGTCACGTCGGATCGAGGCTGCTTTAGTAGGGAAGAGACTAAAAAAATTACTAACGGGAGTCCAGCCCAAGAGTGACAGTGTCGACGGAGATGAGTGGAGGACTGCACATGCATTGATTTATACTTGGCTACTCAATTTGTCGGTTTTATCAATTGTGACATCAGTGGATAGCATTCAAAAGGTGAATGACATATGGGCAAAGCTGAAGAGAACATATACTGGGACTGAGAAACACATGAGGGTGTTCCAGATTCAGCGCGACAAATAGATAGTGATACACGATGATAGATCAATTCAGGAGTACTCCATAGTGCTGGAGCGGCTGTGGCAAGATTTTGATCACTTCTCACCAATGTTAAGTTGTGATGATCCGGGGAGCAAGAAAAGGAAGATCTTTGCACAAATGAGGACTATGTCATTTCTGGCTCATATGAACTGGATTTTTTATCATAGGAGATCGGTCCTCCTAAACCAGGCAACGATTCTTTCATTAGATGAGGTCAGCGCTGCTATGTTGCGGAAAGTGAGTCACATGAGGCTACACTTTGAGTCGAGTGGTCTTCTAGGTGCACGATCTTCTTTGGCTGCCTAGAGCTCATGTCCGACAAGTGCTTAGGGGTAGACCTGAAGGCGCTATAACTGTGGAGAAGCGGGACACCTGATCAAGGCTTGTCCAAAGTTACCCAAAGAGAGAGAGACTAGTGGACAAGGATAGTCTAGAGGTCGTGGCCGTGGTCGTGGTCATGGGTGTCGGAAAGGTGAAAGAAGGGGCTACCAGGCAAATCTGATGATAGTCGAGGATGAGAGAGAGACATGTGTGATCTTTACTACTAAAGATTATTAGTGTCTGGAGTTATTGAAGAAAAAGCAAAAAGCAGCAAGAAGTGGAGCTGAGGATGTTTAAAATCCATCGACAACAAGGGGTAATGTTGTAAATCATGCCCTCTTCACAAAGGTACTGGTAACACACTTATTCTTGCCTCTATTTTCACTACAGGATTATCAGAATGGATCATAGATTATGATACTTCTCTTCGTGTGACAGATACTTCTAGGGAGTTCTCTTCATATACTCATTTAGCAATACCAAAGAGTATAGAGGTTGTTGATGGTACAGCGCAACCTGTAGTTGGTAAGGGTACAGTGAGATTTACTAATCATATGACTTTGTTAAATATTTTGCATGCTCTTTTACCAGTAAATCTCTTATCCATTAGTGATATTATTCTCTAGTTAACATGCATTATTTCTTTTGATATTCCATAGATAATCTTTCAAGAGAAAGGGAAGAGTCGGACACTTGGGATTGGAACGTGGCATAGCGAACTTTGTTACTTGGACTGAGAAGAGATGGACCCAGCTCTGTCATCCATGGTGGAAAGTGCTGTAGTTGGAGAATCTGTGAGGAACGTCGAAGATGTGTTACTTCTACAACATAGACGTAATGAACATTCTAGTTTTAAGTTACTAAGTCAGTTGTATCCATCTATGTATGAAAAGGCACATAAGGAGAAACTGGTGTGTGATGCTTGTGAGTTTGGCAAGCTCACTAGGATCTCTTATGTCAGTTATGGGAATAGGAGCTCTGGTGTATTTGATTTGATACATTCTGATGTATGGTGACCATATTCTACTAGTTTTATGAATGAAATAAAACATTTTTCAAGAGCAATCAATTCTTTAATATGAATTATCCTACTTATAAAATGTGGCATTTTCATGAAATGTTAACATGCATTTAATACTTCAATTTATGTTTTTCATGCTTTGATTGCAGGATCACTTCTACATATTTGATAGGTAACAATTGTGCAAAACTACAATATAAAGAAATTTCTAGCATATGGTTTATGTACAAATTTAACTTATCAAATTTAAAGTCCAATAATTAAAATAATTTGCTCACTAAATTACCAACTGATAATTGATCACAGAAAATACTTTGTTAAGATCACCCTGAAATCTCTTTCATTTGTAAATAATCTAAAAAGGAATAGATGCCTAGCTTTCAACCATATTCCTTTCCAACTTGATTTAAATCAATTTAATGTCCCATTAACATTTTTATCCAAAAAGTATTTCTCCTCACGCAAGCATTGATGCTTAATAACCTCAAATCAAAATCATCATGTTGAAGGAAGATTTTACCCTAAAAAGCCTTATGACGCTTAGCTATAGCGTACAACTGGTTGACTTTATCAGTTGCAACCAAATTCCAAAAATTTTCTACATATAAGGTGAGAAAATGCCTTCAATATGCATGCATGTGTTAGGAGAGGCCAAAAGGCAACTGCTTGCTGCATGGAACTACTTGCAGTAAGCAGAAGCACAAAAGTCCATAATGATATCTAAAGACAATCGGTACAAGAATGCTACTCTTACATTAGTAATAGGGTTGGTAGAAAAGTTTATCGTTCACTAACAGCTTGAGTTCAGTTCGCTGAGTAGTTCATATTTGTTGAAAGATCTCGAAAAAATTAATTATTATATTTCATATTTGTTATAACTCTATATTTAAAGGGTTATAAATTATATGAGGGATCTTGGGAATCTCAATTTATTTCTCTCATTAAATTAGATAGATTAGCTACTTCTTATATTTTGTTATTATTCATTTCCTTTTCTATTGTATTCTATTTTTATTGATTTCATTACCAGTAAGTCCTATAATGGGTATTTATACTCTCTTTTAATCAATAAAATCAAGTCCTTTCATATCTCTTCATGGTATCAGAGTCATACCAATCTTCTTCGGTATGACGACTTCTTCTTTCTCCCAAGAAATATCCTCCGCCTCATCTGCCCGTGTTCCAACCGGAATCGATGGCACTTCCTCCCTCATCACTGGTCATAAACTTAACAGTCATAACTAACTCCAGTGATCTCAATCCGTCGTGATGTTTATCTGCAGCAGAGGCAATGACAACTATATCACCGGTGATGTCGTCGCTCCGACCAAGGATGACCCAAAATTTCGAACATGAAAAGCAGAAAACCACATGGTCATGTCGTGGTTAATCAATTCTATGACCAACATCGGCGAAAATTTTCTTCTCTACGGCACGGCCAAGAGTATTTGGGATACTGCTCGAGAGACATACTCGCACTCGGATAGCACATCCAAGCTCTTCGAGATCGAGTCAATCATCCACAATCTTCGCTAAGGTGATCAATCTTTGACTCAGTATTTTAATGCCCTCTCACGTTACTGCCAGCGGGTTGACATGTATGAAGTTCATGTCTGGTCATGCACTCCGGACTCCAACTTATACCGTTAGATCATTGAGCAGAAAAAAATATTCAAATTCCTTCTCGGCCTCAACAACTGTCTTGATCATGTTCGCTCTCGTGCATTAGGCTTCAAACCACTACCCAGCATTCGCGAGGCATTCTCCGAGGTTCGCCGCGAAGAAAGCCACCAGAAAGTCATGTTTTAGCTTATCTCCAATTCGCCTAATCTCTCCGTTGACGCCACCGCCCTCGCAGCTCAGGTTCCTTCGCCTCGACACAGTGACAACTCATCACGTGCCGCAAACCAGGCCATAATAAAGACAAGTGTTGGGTGCTTCATGGAAAGTCAGTCGATTGGAAGCCTCGGTCTAATCGCACTTCCCCTGCCAACAGCATCGTCGCTGCCGATGAACTTTCTGCACTAGCGCCAAGTCCATTCAGCAAAGAGCAACTAGATTTGCTGCACAAACTGATCGGCAAACCACATGATCTGGTTATTCCCGACCACATCATCGGCCTGCTCGTGCATTAAGGTACGTTCTACCATGCCTTCATAGTCAATCAAGGATCTCTCGGTCAGTGGATCATCGATTCTGGCGCTTCTCATCACATGACTGGCGATGTCTCCCTTCTCCATGACTATATATCGTGCGAAGACAACTCCACCATCCGCATTGCCGATGGTCTGTCTCCAAAGTCGTCGGCTTTGGCTCCGTGCGCATCACCAAAAACATTCTACTCTAATTTGTACTTCATGTTCCTACTTTAAATTGTAATTTAATATCCATCGGAAAGTTGACTAGTGATGAGACGTGTATTGTTAATTTTTTCCCTACCACGTGACTTTCAAAATGTGGACTCGGGGACGATGATTGACAATGCTGAGTTGTGCTCGGGTCTCTACGTCATCAACGGTACTTCACCACCACGACCTCGCTGCGGACATTTGTCTACCCATCATTATGTCTTCAATTCTAGTGCCAATAAAGATTCTGAAATAATGTTATGACATTTTCATCTGTCATCCAAATTTTCTCTATCTTGCAAAACTATTTTCAAATTTATTTATCAATAAAGATGTTAATTATTTTCAATGTGAATCTTGTCAACTTGCTAAACACACTCGCACGTCATTTCCACGTGTTGGTTACACCGCTTCCCGGCCCTTTGCACTCATTCACAGTGATATATGGGGCCCATCCCATGTTACAACCCTTACCAAGACTAGGTGTTTTGTCTCCTTTATTGATGATCACACTCGATTAACGTTGTTATTTCTTATGAAAGATAAATCTGCAGTCGATCACATATTTGAACAATTTTGTTCGATGATCCAAACACAATTTCGAACCTTCATCCAGGCACTCAAGACTGATAATGCAAAGGAGTACTTCGCTTCCGTCCTCAACTCTTATCTCTCCTCTAAAGGCACCCTCCATCTCAGTTCTTGCGTCGACACTCCTCAACAAAATGGGATCGTCAAACGCAAGAACCGCCACTTTCTCTAGGTGGCCCGCTTTCTCATGTTGTCCTCTAACTTGCCTAAGGTTTTTTGGGGTGACACTGTATCAACTGCAGCCTACCTCATCAACAGGATGCCTTCTCGGGTCCTCAAATTTCAAAATCTAGTCCAACTTCTTCTCAAATCATTTCCCCACACCAAAGCAAACTTGACCCCAAATCTACTAAATATATTTTTCTCGGCTGCTCGCCTATTCAAAAAGGTTATAAGTGCTACTCTCCTCTCACTAAAAAAACCTATAACACTATGGATGTCACCTTCTTTGAAAATCAGTCATACCACCCTAATTCTAACATTCAATGGGAGAATTTAAGGGAATATCAGTCTTGGAGGGACAACAATTTCATATCACCACACATCAAATCCTCGTCCCTTGAACCGAACTCATTATCTCCCAACTCGGATTCAACAAGTTCATCCAACTCACATGAAAATGTACCTAACAATTAGTTTCCATCTAGTCCTCAAGTGTCCTACTTGCACATAGATCACCCAACACATCCAACACCAATCCAAGAGTCAGAACCAGATCCAACTCCTACAGAAATCCACTCAAGTAAACACACTTGAACATGAATCTACTATACCTATGATTGATGACTCCGACATTCCAATTGCTTTAAGAAAAGGTGTTAGGTCCATCCGACCTCCAATCAAGTACGAACACATGATGCATCTGATCTCCAACTGTGTCCTATGAAAAATTATCTTCAGCCTACCGAGCCTATGTCACTGCATTCGATAATACACAAGTCCCAAACACCGTTGATGAAGCTCTCAAACACCCGGGGTGGAAAGTGGTCATCAATGAGGTAAGAGCCCTACAAAAGAATGGTACATGGACAGTTTCAGACCTGCCAAAGGGAAAGAAAGCAATCAGCTGCAAATGAATCTTCAAAATCAAATACAAGGCAGATTGTATAATTGAGAGATTAAAAGCACGTCTCGTGGCAAAAAGTTTTTCACAATCCTACGATATTGATTACCAAGAAACTTTGTCCCTGTGGCTAAACTGAACACCATCAGAATCCTTCTCTCAATGAAGATTGACAGCTACATCAACTTGACGTGAAAAATGCTTTCCTAAATGGCGATTTGGAAGAAGTTTACATTGAAGCGCCTCCTGGACTAGAAGCATCCTTTTCAAACAACAAAGTTTGCAAACTCCAAAAATTATTGTACGGCCTCAAACAATCGCCCCAAACATTGTTCGATAGATTTGCAAAATCAGTGAAAAAACACGAGTATACTCAGTGTTAGGCAGATCACACTTTCTTCGTGAAAACCTCTCCTAAAAAGAAGATCGCAATTCTAATCGTATACGTCGACGATATCATCCTCACTGGAAACCACGAAGAACTCACAAATCTGACAAAGCTTCTTAATCTGGAATTCGAAATCAAAGACCTCGGAAACCCAAAGTTCTTTCTTGGCATGAAACTAGCTCGATCAAAACGAGGAATATTTATTTGTCACAATGGAAATATATATTGGACCTGTAGAAGGAAACATATATGCTCGGTTGCAAACCAGTTGATACTCCAATGGATCCCTACAAGAAGATCGGCACTGAGAAAAATAACGCACCTGTGGATAGGGGGAGATATCAGCAACTCATGGGGCGATTCATCTATCTCTCACACACACGACCCGACGTTGGCTTTTCTGTTAGTATTGTTAGCCAATTCATGAACAGCCATACGGAAGAACACGTGAATGCAGTTTACAGAATCTTGAGATACCTCAAGATGACTCCAAGCAAAGGGTTATTGTTTCAAAGGAATAAAGATCAAAGTATAGAAGTGTATTCAGACGCAGACTGGGCAGGGGATGTCTCGGACTGCGATCGACTTCCGGCTATTGCACTTATGTCTGGGGAAACCTAGTCACTTGGAGAAGCAAAAAACAGTCCGTGGTATCAAAAAGCAGCGTTGAAGTTGAATTCAGAGCTCTTGAACTCAGGATCTGCGAAGGAATGTGGATTCGAAGAATACTCAGAGAACTCGGAATGCTAACTGAATGCGACAACCAGACAGTCATCAGCATTGCAAAGAATCTAGTACACCATGACAGAACAAAACACATCGAGATCAATCGACACTTCATCTCAGAAAACATTGAGAGAGGAGTCGTCGAACTTGCATACATTCCTTCCCGACATCAAACAGCAGATATCCTCACTAAGTCTATCCCAAGAATCAACTTTGAAGAATTATGTAACAAGTTAGGCATGTACAATCTGTACAACCCAACTTGAGGGGGGGTGTTGAAAGATCTCGAAAATACTAATTATTATATTTCATATTTGTTATAACTCTATATTTAGAGGGTTATAAATTATATGAGGAATTTTGGGAATCTCAATTTATTTCTCCTTAAATTAGAGAAATTAGCTGACTCTTGTATTTTGTTATTATTCATTTCCTTTCTACTGTATCATGTTTTTATTGTTTTCCTTACCAGTAAGTCCTGTAATGAGTATTTATACCCCTCTTTTCATCAATAAAATCAAGTCCTCTCATATCTTTTTAATATCTAATTTGCTCGTTTAGCAAGCAAATCAAACACAATTTTTTTTTAGCCTAATCTATAAATGAGCTAAACACAAACAAATTTTTTTTATCGTGTTCAACTCATTTTGGCTCAAATTAAGTGAATAATAAAAATAATATTATCATTATTATTATATGTTTTACTGATTTTTTATTTTCTATTTAAAATTATTAATTTTTTTTTAAATCATTCGAACTAATTTTGAGCCGATTACTAGCTCAAACGAACAAACGGATTAGAATCGAGCCGAACATAAACATGTTATTCACTAGCCATTTCAAAGAAAAAAATCGAACAAGCCGAATATGAACAAGAACCGAACTCGCTCAAATTCGGCTAATTTAAACCCCTAATTAGTAATAAGTAATTTTCACAATATCCCTAAAAGTAGTTATAGCAGTGATAATGACCAATTAAACCAAGATCAAAAAAGATGACAGCTGATGTAAAAAATTCCAAAATACCCATTTTTTTCCTTTTATCTTCTGCATCAAAGTAAAATTAGAAAATTAACCAATTTCCATATAACATGTATAAGATTAACTACTCTTCGCAGATCAGGTTTGAAAGTTAAAATATCTAACATCTAAATTTAATTTTTTACATGCATCAACCTAATCCGTACATGAAAAGGTGTATTTCAATATTTAAATTTTAGAATAATAGTAATTTTTATGTATTAAGAAAGATTTGGGTGGTATAAATGTATATATCAAAATTTAGGTGTTAGATATGTAAATACATAAGAATTGGGTGATATGTATGTAAATGTCGCTAATGAAAATGACAACCATACCATCCAGTATAAATACGAGCAAATATTCTTTCATATCATAATTATTTGCAATAATCACTTCAGCAACAAAAGTCACATGAGTAGGAAAATAAAAAGGGAAATTTATACTTAGCACACATTTCTTGTTTATTTACATATCTCACTCTTAAACTTACATATTTATATACATAGCATTTTGGCACTTTAAAACTACATATGAAAAGATGAATTTAACTTTTAAAAAGTGATAATAATGTTATTTTTGAAGTGATATTAAAAATTTGAGTGATGGATTTGTAAATAGGAATGTTTTGATGGGATTTATGTAAATACAAAAGAATTGTGTGCTATGTACGTAAACGCCCGTAATAGAGTGAAATAAGATAATAGAAGATACTATCAACGCTACCTTAATTGATTTTTGGGGTTTGTCAAATTGACAGCTAAAATACCACTGTGCAAGCCTAGTTACAACTGCCTGTACGTCTTTCTCTGTCAAGCAACAAGTTTCTTGAATAGGAAGTATGCGGTGGCACCAGCTGTTCAAAGGGAAATAATGTCATTTTGAATTTCATTACAGAACTAACCTTTGGAAAATAATGAATGACAATAAGCAATTTACAAACAGTAAATTGAAAAATACTAGTGAATGCAATAACAATTTGGTGCAAAACAATTTTTTTCTCATGAAGATGCCAAAAATTCCACAGGTCACAAACTTAGGGGGTGTTTGGGATCATTATTGTACTTTATTTTTATTTTTTGTTGTTTTATTTATGTTTTGATATAAAATATAATATATTTGGTAATAATAGTTATTAAAAAATATTCAAAACACTTAAAAAACATTTTTAATGTTTTTAAAAATAAATTAAATTTTTAATATAAAAAAATATGCAAAGAAAAAGTACCAAACAAAGATTTTTTTAAAAACAAATAGAAACAAAAGATAAAATTGATCATAATTAGGCATTTAGAAAATTCAAGGGGATACTACATACAGAACACCCGAAAATTCCAATTACAAATCAACCATCCTCTTTCATCCATTTTTTAAATTCTCACTCAAATATCAAAATTCATGGTAAAACCCCAACCCATATTTTTCATTTTTATCAAATTCTCAATATCTTGATCATGGCGTGCGTAAATCATCGGTTTGGTAGTTCAAAAAAATCATCTGGGCGGTTAATTTGTAAATATCAGTATTTCAGGTCGTTTAAATGTAATTATCCAAAAATTTCAAAAGCCTTCATAATCACATATAATAGAAATTACCACTCAAAAAACCACCTTCATTTCATTTATGACGGGCTTATATAGAGTCTTACAAATTACAACATTTATAAATAAATCCCTAGACTTCATCTATTTACATATAGGACGCTACAGTAGATACAAATCTCAACACTCCCCCTCAAAATGGGAAAAACATATTCACTAATGGGTCTAATGAGCTAAGTCCTTTGGTGAAACAATCAACCACTTGCTTTTCCTTGATGAAGGATCCATCAATCTCCACATGTTTGGTTCTATCATGTTGCACCGGATTCTTGGCGATGTTTATCGTTGACTTGTTGTCGCACCACAACTTCATTTGAGCTGCTTAGTCCACCTTGAGCTCTTTTTACCAACAAGGCTCTTACAACATCATCTCAGCAGATCCTAAGACCACGACCCCCCTATTCTCTACCTTTGCTATTGATCTCACTAGTACCGACTATTTATTGCTCTTTCAAGAGACCAAGTAGGCCCCTACGAACATACAGTATGCAGATGTGGAGCTCCTGCCATCAGCAAAACTCGCCCAATTCGAGCAACAATAGCCCTCAGGGCCTCAATGCCTACATGTTCATTCTTCCTTAAGATCAACCCCTTCTCTGGTGCACTCTTCAGGCACCTCAGAATCCGATAAACTGCATCCATATGACCCTTCCTTGGATCATGTATATAACGGCTCACCACACTCACTACAAATGAGATGTCGAGACGTGTGTGACTCAAATAAATCAGATGACCCACCAATCTCTGATATCTCTCACGATCAACTGGCTCTCCAACTTCTGCACTCAGCTTACCCTTCTGATTAATAGGAGATACTGCAGGCTTGCATCTCAACATGTTTTTTTCTGTGATGAGATCTAGTATAAAATTTCTCTGAGCCAAGACCATACCTTAGGGTCCACGGGTCACCTCAAACCCAAGGACGTATCTAAGCTGCCCAAGATCTTTCACCTCAAATTATCTGTCTCATCATCACCAGTAATAATCACATTATCAACATACACAGCAAATATAGTGATGTGACCACCATTTTGACGAAAAAACACCGTATGGTCGGCATTTGATATGTTGATATTCCATGTCCGCCATAATTTTTCTAAACTTATCAAATCAAGCTCGAGAAGACTGCTTCAAACTATAAAGCAACTTCCTGAGTCTGCACACCTTGCTCACTATCTGATCTGTACTAAGCCTTGGTAGTATGTCCATATAAACCTTTTCCACTAACTCGTCATGAAGAAAATCATTCTTCACATCGAGCTGGTGTAACCTCCACCCACCATTCACAGCATGAGAAACCAATGTCCTCAATGTGCCATATTCACTACCGGTGCAAAGTTCTCGTTATAGTTGATGTCATACATCTGACTGTACTCCATCGCCACCAATCGTGCCTTGTAACACTCCACTTTCCTGTCTGGATTTTGTTTGGCTATAAAGATCCACTTACACCCAACTGCTATTTCCCCGTTGCCAATGATACAATCTTCCACTTCTTGTTCCAAGTTCCTCCAGCATGACAGACTTCCAATTTGGATCCTCCTTAGCTACCTATCAACACTTGGGTATAAAAATAATGGTCAAAGATGCAATGATAACTAAGTGTACATGCAATATGTTAAAGTATGAGACAAGCTGAGCAATATCATGAGAGGAGCAAAAACAATCAAGAGAATGACTTTTCATTGCTGCAAGAGGTCATCCTTAAAGCCATGGGAGCAGGAGAAGAAGGGAGAGGAATCATATCACTGGGGTAATCGAATTCTGAAGTGGATAGTGTAGGTGTCTCAAGAGTCAGTGTAGAACGGGACAAGGGACTTGATGTCATGAGAGGCACGACTGGCTCCTTTCCTTCATTCTGCCTCTTCCTACTTATATACACCCTCAGCTTCCCTTGAGCTTGAATCCCTCCAACTTCAAACTCATTTTCCTCGTTTTACGGCTCTTTCTCATCCGATCCTTCCCACACAACGGGACAAGGCATCGTTCCCACATGTATCAATCTCTAACCATCACAACTCTCCCACTCACGCCTCATACCTCCAGTATCTGACAAGTCACCAAAGAGTGAGGTCACCTATAGGGTGTAGTACAAATTGAGTTCTCTAGATGACACATCTATGCTCACAAACAATCTCTTCTTTATCGAACTCCATCAAACATACCCGTCTGGGTAGCATAATAACCCACGAAAACACACTTAACAGATATAGCATTCAGCTCCCTTATTGATGGCTACCTGCCATTCACAAAACATACACAACTAAAAAACTTCAATGGGAAGATCCCATTATTATCTCCTTTCAACTCACAAGGAGATTGTCACTCCAACAAACTTAAAGGCAAATTGTTGATCAATTGAGGGGTTGTCAAAACTGTTTACCCCCATAAGTGCTTTGGAAAATTCATCAAGATCATCATGCTTTCATGTACCTCTAGAAAGTGTCTGCTCTTCCTCTCCGATACTTTGTTTTGTGTCAATGTGTACGAAGGAGTGGTTTAATGTTGTATTCGCAGGAATGTACTCCCCAAATGTCTTATTAGTATACTCTGTTTCATTATCAAACCTCAATATTTTCACTACTGCACCGTATTGAGTCTAAATTGCCATGTGAAAGTTTTTAAAGCAAGCATTTACATCACTTTTAATTTTCATCAGATATAATCAAACAACACAAGAAAAATAATATATGAAATTCATAAAATATCTATAATTATTCACCGAAATTGTGGAACAAGGTCCCCATTTATCTGAATGCACCAAATTAAAAACACAACTTCTATTACCAAAACTAACATAAGAGTTCCTAATATGCTTGTCCAACTCGCATGCATCACACACATGTTTTTGTTTTTGCCTTCTTACACAAATACAGATATAAACAGCTCAAAAGACTAAACGAAGAGTGTTTCAAACGTCTGTGATGTCGCAACAACACGTCCTCTGTACTTCTCCCGGATCCTCCTACTCTACCACACCCTACCATGGATGTCAGTGTTGAGTTCATGTCTTCTTTATCCAAGTACCAGAGTCCACTATGTCATGTGTCAGTCTCAATTTTCCAACAGTTCCCTTCTCTTGAAAGATCACCTTATGAATATCTAAAGAAACACTACATTTTAGTTGAAGAATAATGACACTAATGAATAAAAGGTTTAGAATAGGAGGATCCGAGAGAAGTACGGAGGATATAATTTAAAGGTAATATCTAAAGGATCACTTTTAATTTTTATCAAATATAACCAAACAAGGCGAGAAAAATAATATATGAAATTCATAAAATATCTATAATTATTCACCGAATTTGTTGAACAAGGTCCCCATTTATCTGAATGCACCAAATTAAAAACACAACTTCTATTACCATAACTAACATAAGAGTTCCTAATATGCTTGCCCAACTCGCATGCATCACACACATGTTTTTGTTTTTGCCTTCTTACACAAATACGGATACAAATAGCTCAAAAGACTAAACGAAGAGTGTTTCAAACTTCTGTGATTTCGCAACAACAAATCCTCCGTACTTCTCCAGGATCCTCCTACTCTAGCAAACCCTACCATGGATGTCAGTGTTGAGTTCATCTCTTCTTTATCCAAGTACCAGAGTCCACTATGTCACGTGTCAGTCTCAAGTTTCCAACAGTTCCCTTCCCTTGAAAGATCACCTTAGGAATATCTAAAGAAACACTACATTTTTCTTGGAGAATAATGACACTAATGAATAAAAGGTTCAGTGAAAAGAAAGGAGCATTCAAAACATTTGACAAAGTCATAGAATTGATACATTTTATTGTATTCTTAACAATAACAGATTGTGTTGTACCATCAGTAGTTTAATGTTCTTTGGAACTGTTAAATGAGTATAGAAAGACAACTCATTAACGTTACATGTCACATATCGAAATGCACAGGAATCTACTATCCATTCTGGTAACCTTATGGTGGATATGAAGGCAAGAGAAAATGTATGATGAGAACCTTTAGCTAAGTGAGCTCAAGTAGCAGTGTTCCCCTTTGATGATGATAAGGTGGATGCATTCTCAGTCACATCACCTATTGCTTTCTATTTCATCTTTAACATCTCAAGGAGCTTGTGATCCTCACAGGTAAAGATAACCCCTGTCTCTCCTACGTTCTCCATTGCCATCAGATTTGCCCGGTAGTCCCCTCTTCCACCCTATCGGCCTTCACGATTATAACTACAGTCTCTAAACTGTTCACGTCCACCCGTCTCTCTCTCCTTAGTTGGATTTGGACAAGACTTGCTTAGGTGTCCCACTTTTCTATAGTTGTAGCACCAGCGGTCCATTCCTTCACTCGAGGTTGCCAAGGTTGATCGCATTCCACTCAACTCAGAGTGTAGCCTCATGTAACTCTAAAGATTGATCGTATACAAGAAACTGCATGGTCCTCATTTGTGCAAAGATCTCCCCCTTCTTGCACCAGGATCGTCACAGCTCAACATAGGTGAGAAGTGATCAAGATCTTGCCACAGTCGTTCCAGCTCCATGGAATACTCCTAAATCGATCTATCACTCTGTATCACTACTCTATGTCATGCTGAATCTGGTAACACCCACATGTGATTTTCAATCCTAGTATAGGCCCACTTCAGCTTTGCCCATATGTCATTTAACTTTTGAATGTCATCTACTGACAAAGCAATCGACGGAGTCATCGAGTTGAGAAGCCAAGTGTAAAGTAAGGCGTGTGATATCCTCCACTAATCCCCTTCAGCACCATCACCCTCTGGCTCAGCCTTGACTGCCATCAGATATCACTCTAAGCTCTTCCCTACTAGAGCAATCTCAATACGACGCAACCAACTCAGATATGTGGCCGGTCCATCAAGCTTCACACACACAGTAGATAGATCTAGTTTCACCTGAGTCGAAGTAAGTGTTGAGAACCTGAGGCGAGTAAGTGTTGAGATAGTGGCTCCAGCTAAATCGCTAGCTCTCTGTAAGAGCCAAATCAAAACCTTCAAAACTTCATGATCTATCTTTCTCAGAAGCTCCAATCATTTACTTCCCGTACTATTGTCTCCTGACATCCTCAATAACAAGAATCCAAATCTGGATCACGCACAACTTCCACTTTCTGAATTGACCTTGATCTATTTCAACATCAAGGACCAAACTCAATTTAGCTATTATTTACTTTATATGCATGATCCAAAGCCCTTGCCAGATTTTGTTCCATTTGAAGCTACTTGAACCTCCCTATTCCTACGCACGCAGGAATTTGCACTTCTCATAGCAAACGAAAGGAATCAACCTTCAAAGCTCCCAATTTTCGTGATTAGGGCTCGCTTGAATGCAAAAATTGAATCGTGAGTTACCCATCTGTGCTGCAAGAGCTCCTTCTCCACTTGGGACGCACGGGACGTGTAAAACCTCCGAACTCCCCTCTTCCGCTCCTGCTCTCGGAAGAGCGGGCGACGAGAAAGAGAGGAGCTTCAAGGCCCTACTGCGATTCCGTCACCGCTTCCCTTGTGTGAGAAGCTGCCCTTCTACGATCTTGTCCCAGCGGTGCTCTTACTGCTCTGTCCTCGCTGCTCGAGCAACCATGGCAACGCACAAGAATTCTCGACACTTGGCTAGGGTTTGGCTTTGATAACAAATAGAAATTAATGCTAAAAAAACCATCTTCATTTCATTAAAGATGGGCATATATAGATCCTTACAAGTTATCATATTTACAAATAAATCCCTAAACTTCATTTATTTACAAATAAAACCCTACATTAGATACAAATCCCAACAAATATAATTCAAGGTCTTTGCAGGATGAAGAATCCATTATAGAAAGATCAAATATGTATATATATATATGATATATCAGACTATGTAGACAGATTAAAATTGGGGAGCCTAGATAGAGGAGGAATGCATCAAACACAATATTAGAATCAAACAAGAAATCAAACGGCATGCCACAACTACTACTATCACAAATTCAGATATGTTTATAAGCAATGATAAAGTCCAAAGCAGAAACACAAACCAAAAAAACAAAAATTTTCATTTCAAACAAAACATCTTATCTGACAAATAAATCATTTTTTTATCAAACAAAAGCATGGAAAGTCTACTTACATGGGTGGTTTCTGATGTCCAGAGCCCAAGGAACGAAATATATTTGACAATTTATCAACGACAAGTTGATAGTTTAAACTAGGCAAAGTGAAAAGAAGTAATCCACTCCTCGTCAATTTAACCAAAGATAAATTTGGATTTTTTTTCGCATTTTCATCTGCAAATGGAGGTGAAGTGGCCACTTCTGTATTGTCACCTGTTGAAAAGGAAGCAACT